>CP135561.1:9613881-9733518 GCA_032401905.1 Swietenia macrophylla | reverse complement strand
TTTCGTAGTTACATCAAAATTATAGCTCAAGTAAGTTAGTCTGATATTAAACAATTCGTATAAGAATTAACTTCGACTATCTTTTTGTTTGTTTGAGGGACTTGTGGAGTGATGGTTTGTTTAGTTATTTTTTTTTTTCGTTTTCCTGCATTTTTCTGGGATACCAAAAAGTAGATTAAGGTGGTGAATCAGGATCATTTCAGCTACATTCCGAGTTGCTCTGTGCTTTGTTTTTAGACTTTTATTTGATCTTGAATTGCAGGGAGGAAACCCAGCTTGAATTCCAATTCTGATTCGAAATCTGGGAATTCAAATCTATCAAAAGCTTCTGGTTCTAAAAGTGAATCAAAGAAATCTAATGGAAATGCATTCGCATACCAGTACCCTTCCCCTGATCTTAAGGTGTGTGTGTGTGTGTGTGTATATATATATATATATATTTGGATTAGAAACGGTCTTTTTTTAAGAGGAAAAAAGAAATTAGTGAGCAGCAACAGAATTTTGATTGGCACTGATGACCTTTTTGAATGGTTGTAGATGTGCTAAAGTTTAGATTTATCATGTTTTATAATGTTTGAATATGGTTTGGTTTTCTCATACAATGGTTTCTATTAGGAACTGTGCGTTGGGACGAATGTCAAAGATGTTAATTTGGATGAGCTGCAGCCAATTGTTTTGGTTGATTCTCAGAATAGCAATGTTGTTGGCTACGTAGATCAAACACCAGACTCGAAGCCCCAGAATGTGAGCTATAGTTATGTTTATGACTCAAGCTTTGTGCTAGGTGATAGTTCTCATAGAGGATTGGGATTTGTTGATGAATCTGAGGCAACCCTTAGCGGGATGGATTCTTCTTCTAGGCAAATGAAAGAGCATGAAATATCAGGTTCTGATTCACCATCTTTTAAAATGGATACTGATGAGAATATTAACTGTGAAGAAGATGTTGAAGAATTGGGAGATAAGAGTTTGTCTACAAAGAAAAATTCCATTTCCTCTCAATTGGAGGCGTGAAAGTATGCACACAAGATATGTCTGACGAGCAAAGTGATGATGAAAACAATGGACAATCATTCTCAGAGTCATACTCTGAAAGTGATAGCTCAGAAGACTTATCTCACAGTGATTTAGACATTGATGATGAGGTTGCAGAAGATTACTCAGAGGGAATTGGTGGGAGCAACAATGTATTACATGCCAAGTGGTTGGTGGAACAGAATTTCAATGGGTCAGGTGATGACAGTTCTTCTAGCAGCGGTGTTGACTGGACTTTAGAAAAGTTGGGTGGAATTTCCTTCCAGGATGCATCTAAGGAATATGGTATGAAGAAGCCCTTGTCACCATCAAGGGAAAAAAAACTCTGTTGCTCCTAGAGGTGTTTGGTCATCTGTTTAGATGACCATATGCCTGTAAAGGACCCAAGAACTATTTCTAGAAAAAAAGAAGCATGTTGTTCGCCTCAGTCAGTCTTGGCCTCGAGAGGCTCAGAAGAGCAAAAAGTCTGGAAATTTTCCTGGTAAAATTTGCTTGCGTATCTTTATATTGGTTTTTCTTTTGACAGGAATCTAATACTGCTCTCTTTAGTCCCTTAATTTGTAAATTTAAGCCTGAGATGAGCTTTACAGATCTAATTCAACATTGTCATACTGGAAGGATGAATTAATAGGTCAAGTTATATGGTCAATTCTGTAGAGTTGATATTTTGAAATGACGATCTGCTTTTTATTTTAAACTCTGAATTTGTGTAGTTCAAGTATACTGCAACTAAAATCAGTGAGGTTATGTGTTCTTGTTAGAGTTGAAACAAGAACATCTTTTCCCTTGCTGGTGGCTAACAGTTTCAGTTTCCAGTGCACATGTTACGAGCTACAGTGATTCATTTTTGTTGTTAGAGTCTTTATGGTGAATCAGCTTACCTGCCTTTGAATTTCATTGTATACTTTTCTAATGAACTTTGTATTCAGGCGGAAAAAAAAAAAAGAAGAAACACCGAAAAGAAATGATTGCTGTGAAATGTCGTGAGAGAATGCTGTGTTGCGGTGTTGATCTTGAGGAAATAAGTTTGGTAAAATGGAGAATATTGAGTAGATTCAGTGGCATCCCCTTGGTTTTGGTTTCTTTCATTTATAATAGAAATGCGTATGCTAATTAATGTCATTGTTTAGTGGTGTGTACTGTTTTAATCTATTTTTCCAATTGCAACATGGACTCCTCTCAATTGGGTGGTTTCATACAATGTATACGTGTTATCTCCTTTTTGACAATCTCAAACAAAAACTTTTAGTATCTGGACTTCTTTATTCCTTTTGGCTGGGTGAATATATGGTTTGCAAAAGGAATAGATGGTTTTGAAACATAGATACTCAAGTAGATTGTATTGAGGGGACTAGATGTTTTTTCTTTTCAACCTTTGCACCACTGAGATTGTTTCCAGGTATGAAATTTGGTTCATCTGTTGTTTTGCAACTCAACTTTCTTCATATAACTTTGTCTATTTTACATCGGATCTCTTTCTCACTCATTTTTTTCTTTTAATTTAAAGATTCCTCTTATTTTGGCTCATAAAGAAGCTGTTATTGTCTATTGGTATTATCTTGTTGAGTTGGTTGTAACTTTGAAAGTACTGCATGAGTTGCAATGAAAAACATTTCAGTAGTGCTCTTGATTTGACCAACATACATCATCATGTGCATACATGCAAGAGATTTTGCAAATTATCACGAGAGGCTTTGATTTGAACCACTTACAAAGCTAATGATGTTTTACACTGCTGTGGAGAACGCCCGATGTGCGTTAGGTTTTTTTCGGTTCAAAGATTAGCTGCAATATATTGCCTGCAGAGTGGCACCCAAGGTTCTTGCAAGAAACGGTATATTTTTTTTTTCACATTCATATGATGGATTTATATACATATGTATGCCTATCTGTTTGTATTTGCAGATGTATTTTTGTAAAACACATGTAATGCAAAGAAACGATGGTGTTGATGTTTGATAGAGCTTGCACTTTTATGTTTTACAGATTTGTCATGGTAACACGAATGCAATATACATGCATGCCATCATCTGCTGATAAACCTCGCCTGGAAAAGGTTCTAAATTTCCATTGAATAGGATTTATAGAATTATATATGTATACTTGGATAATCTTTGATGCTGCATGGGCAAATCCGAAACATCAGTTTTCATAATTAGTTGCAGTTGATTGGAGCTGGTGAGGAGGATGTTGATTTTGCCATTAATGAAGGCTGCCCATTTGCAAAATCAGCTAGTGCAGACAGAAACAGGGGCAAGTCATTAAAGAATGTTGCCCTCTGCAATAGTAGTGGCGAAGCAAGTAAGACCAAAGGTAGCAGGAAAAAACATGCGTATGCCAATCAACCTGTGTCATTTGTGTCAAGTGGCATAATGCAATCTGACATTGTTGAGATCAGAACTCTCAAGTCTTCTGAGATAAGTGAAACCGTTCAAGGTAAGATTACATCCAGCTCAACAAATGTTGGCTCCTTGGAGGTACACACAAAAGGTTTTGGATCCAAGATGATGGCTAAAATGGGATATGTAGAGGGTGGAGGGTTAGGAAAAGATGGTCAAGGTATGTCAAAACCCATTGAAGTGGTCCAATGGCCTAAATTGCTTGGGTTAGGTGTAGAATTTTCCGGCATTGATGATGCCTCAGTGAGGAAGGAATCTCATGGTGACTCGGTGAGGAAGGAATCTCGGGGTAACTCCGCAAAGAAGGGATCTCAAAGCATTGGAGCTTCTGAAAAGCACACCAAAGGTTTTGGATCAAAGATGATGGCGAAGATGTGCTTTGTTGAAGGCACAGGCTTGGGCCGAGATTCCCAGTGCATTGTCAGCCCTTTGGTCGCTGTCAGGATGCCAAAATCACAAGGCTTAGGTTCCAAAAGTTAGATGTTATGAATACTGAAGTAACCAAAAGGTAGGTTCCTTGAAATTTACTGAAATTGAACATTTTTTTTAGGCATGATATAATTCCAATTACTTGTAATTTAGGTACTTATGTCATGTTTCTGCGTTGCCATCAATATACTTCATAGTTTATTTCCTTTCGTGCATGCGACTCTGTTGCTTTCTTGGTCTTTTCTTTCTCACTTCCCCTGCTATTTGCATTGAAAAAAATAATTTGTTATTGTGATGTGCTTGATATGAGATTGGAATGCATTCCCATTAGTCGGGCTCTTTTGTGGCCCCCTTTTTTCAAACAAATGTTGATATAAACTAGGGGTACCAGTGTGGACGTCCGCACATTATACAATCCAATTTTGATGCTAAACAGTGCTGTCTAAACAAGGCTGTACAGCTGCTAACCAGCGGTTTATAGAGTCAACTCCAAATTTTACAACATCCAGACGTGCACCCGATAATTTCTTATAAACCAAGTCTTTTACCAACTTTGACTCGGCGGGATTCAGGCTCTAGATCCCTTGTTTCACAACTCATTTGAGCCTTGGTCTGGACGCATCTTTGAAAAAGTCAATGGTGCATAGATGATCCCGGAGAATGACAAGATATTTTGTCCAGGCCGCACAAAAAATAAGCAATTTTGCATGCTATGGGCCTGAATGGAAACATGTTTCATTTCCTTTTTTTGGTTGCTTCTGACTTGAAGGAAACTGCAAATGAAACTCTTGTTTTGAGTGCTTACCCATATGACAGAAGGGCCAGAAAATGTGATAAGCACTTACTGATTTAGTGAATAGCCAATGACAATTCTCACAACACTTGCCATTGAAATCTGTCTTTTTCTTCTTCATTGTTTTTGGCAGTCTCTCTTTATGGTAGCAGTGCAATGCACTTTCCATTCTTTCAAGCTTCAATCACAAAATTAGTAAGTAGAACTAAGGAATTTTGGGGTGAAAGGAGGATTACATCTCAAATTGTATTTAAGAAAGCAAAAGAAACATGTGGAGTGGGATCAAATTAAAGATCTTGATATAACTTGAGTTTCAGATTGGTTGAAAATGGAAAGTAGAGTTAGATCTAAGCTAAAACCATTGCCAGCATGAGTTTGCGAAACAATAATAATAATGAATAGAAAATTTTGGCATTTGGTATTATTAGATGAGAGAAACAAAAGAGAGAGGTGTTGTAACACAATTGGTCAATAAAATTAAAGAAATTTATGATCCATTGAACCAAGATCTACAATCATTATTCAACATTTTCACTTCTCCTCATGTTCTCCGCTTCTTTTTCTCTACCTTGAACCCAACTTTGACAAAATTATTAAAAATTATCATGAAAAAAATTTATTTTTTTTCAGAAAAGCAAAATATCAATATTGATTTAAAATAGATTCAAATTATAATAATTTTTTCCCCAAATTAAGGTCAATTTAAAAAAAATAAATGAGACATTAAAGAAATCAATTAAAAAAAATCTTAAAGTCGAGGGAAAAGCCAAAACGGTAACACGCTCGCGAAGAGCGAACAAAACCCGACCTTTTGTATAAAACTCTCCGTTTTCTCCCAAAGTAATACCACACATCTTCTTCTTCACAGAGATTCTCATTTCTCTCTTGCATGCATTTACGCTCCGTTTCGAAGGTCAGTTAGATCCATTCCAAATTCATTTATCTTTTTGGCATACCTTATTGCGTAACTTTTTACTCGTATATTGCTGGTGTTTTGATACTTTGTTTCGTCTAGTTTCGTATCCTGTTTGAATCTTGATTAAATCTCAATACCCAGATAAAAAATTGTTCAATCTTTGCTTGTAGACTGATTTCAGGATCTGGGTCACCCAGATCTGACGCAAACTCATAAAAAAAATGGGCTTAGCTTGTAACTTTAGGATCTGGGTTTTGTTCGTTTTCGTGATCTTTCAATCTTGTTGCTATGGTTTTTACTTGCCTGGTAGCTACCCTCACAAATACGCTGTCGGTGATGGCTTGTCGGTGAAAGTTAATTCTCTCACTTCCATTGACACCGAAATGCCATTTAGCTATTATAGCTTGCCGTTTTGTAAACCTAAAGAGGGTGTGAAAGATAGTGCTGAGAATCTTGGTGAGCTTTTGATGGGTGATAGAATTGAGAATTCTCCATATAGATTTAAGATGTACACGAATGAGAGTGATATCTTTTTGTGTAAATCGGATCCATTGTCGAAAGATAACTTTGATCTGTTGAAGAAGAGAATTGACGAGATGTATCAGGTTAACTTGATTCTTGATAATTTGCCTGCAATAAGGTATACCAAGAAGGATGGTTATCTTTTGAGGTGGACTGGTAATCCGGTTGGGGCTAAGTATCAGGGTGCATATTATGTTTTTAACCATTTGAAATTTAAGGTTCTTGTTCATAAGTACGAGGATGCCAATGTTGCTCGTGTGATGGGTACCGGGGATGCTGCAGAAGTTATCCCTGCCAGAGCAGAAGATGAGGTGCCCGGTTACATGGTTGTTGGGTTTGAGGTTGTGCCTTGTAGTGTTATGCATAATGCTGATGCGGTGAAGAACGCAAAAATGTATGATAAATACCCAAATTCTATTAAATGTGATTCAAACTCTGTATCAATGCCTATTAAGGAGGGACAACCAATTGTGTTTACTTATGAGGTAAACTTTGACTTGAGTGATATCAAGTGGCCGTCACGTTGGGATGCATATTTGAAAATGGAGGGATCAAAGGTCCATTGGTTTTCAATCTTGAATTCTCTGATGGTCATCACTTTCCTTGCTGGTATTGTCCTTGTTATCTTTTTGAGGACTGTTAGGCGAGATCTGACCCACTATGAGGAGCTTGACAAGGAGGCCCAAGCACAAATGAACGAGGAGTTGTCTGGGTGGAAGCTTGTTGTTGGTGATGTTT
This sequence comes from Swietenia macrophylla, assembly GCA_032401905.1. Classification (NCBI taxonomy): domain Eukaryota; kingdom Viridiplantae; phylum Streptophyta; class Magnoliopsida; order Sapindales; family Meliaceae; genus Swietenia; species Swietenia macrophylla. The sequence goes on along the minus strand of CP135561.1, from coordinate 9,726,686 downwards.
TCCGTGCCCCAAACAATGCCGGACTTTTGTGTATTATGGTCGGAGATGGAGTTCAGATTCTTGGGATGGCTGTCGTGACTATTCTGTTTGCTGCTCTTGGATTCATGTCACCAGCTTCCCGTGGAACTCTTATCACAGGTATGCTGTTTTTCTACATGATTCTTGGTATTGCAGCCGGCTACGTTGCAGTTCGTCTTTGGAGGACAATTGGCTGTGGTGATCTAAAAGGGTGGATTTCTGTAGCATGGAAGGCTGCTTGTTTCTTCCCTGGTATTGCCTTTTTGATTCTAACCACTTTGAATTTCCTATTGTGGGGTAGCCACAGCACTGGAGCCATTCCGTTTTCTTTATTCGTTATCCTGATTCTACTATGGTTCTGCATCTCCGTTCCCCTCACCCTATTCGGTGGATACCTTGGGGCAAAGGCACCTCATATTGAGTACCCTGTCAGAACCAACCAGATACCCCGTGAGATCCCAGCTCAAAAATACCCTTCTTGGCTGTTGGTTCTCGGTGCTGGTACTCTTCCATTTGGTACCCTCTTCATTGAGCTCTTCTTCATCATGTCTAGTATCTGGATGGGTCGCGTATACTATGTTTTCGGTTTCCTCTTGATTGTTTTGATGCTTCTCGTGGTAGTTTGTGCTGAAGTGTCTCTTGTTCTCACCTACATGCATCTTTGTGTGGAAGACTGGAAATGGTGGTGGAAATCCTTCTTTGCTTCCGGATCGGTTGCAATCTACATTTTCTTGTACTCCATAAACTATCTTGTTTTCGATCTTAGGAACTTGAGTGGACCTGTTTCTGCTACACTGTACTTGGGGTACTCTCTTTTCATGGTTCTTGCAATTATGCTGGCAACGGGCACAGTTGGGTTCCTTTCTTCGTTCTGGTTCGTGCATTACTTGTTCTCTTCCGTGAAGCTGGACTGAAGAACTCTTGTGGTGGTGTAATTGTTGGGAGGAGATACGAATGCAGCAAACTATTGCCAAATGTCATGTATTACCCTTACTTTTGAATTTTACATTGCTAGATGAATTAGTAATTGTAATATCAATAATTTCATCCAGTTTTGGTTATGTTTTGGTTGAATGGGGACATCATTCATGGTGTTATAGTTTTATATCCAAACTGTATTTTGCAACCCGGAGGATTAGCGATTTATCTAGTTGGGTTTTACTTTGTAATTTGGATGGATTTTCCTAGCAATGTGCTTGAAATGGTGGATTATTCATATCTTTTATTGGATTAAAATGCAAGAAAACACAACTTTTCATCCTTTTTTTTTCCCCTTTCTGTGTATGCCTTTTATGTTGTTCTTCTTCAAGTAAACAAACGTGTTCATGATATTGGTGTCTTGGTAAATATATGTATGTATTTGGTAATTTATGGAAAATTATGGCATGCCTTGGCACTTTGAAGATTATTACGGTGGCAAGGTTGAGTGGCATAAATTAACACTAGAATTATTACTAATGAAACATTTTGCTTCTTTGGAATTAATTTGTCATAATTTCTATTTCGGGCAAAGTTGATTGTTGATCCAATCAACTAATCCGTTAAAAAGATTCTTAAAATTGTAAAAATTTTATAGAAGTTATTGGAAATTAGTGATGCTATCATAATACATGAATAATTTTTTAATAAAATAATAATAATTGATATAATGGAATGGGAAATTTCTTCTTGAAAATTTTGAAAAAGAAAAAGGATAAAAACTAGTGGTGTCCGTTAATCCGTTACCATCAACTATTTTACAAAAGATATCTTCTTCTCTTCTAAAAGCGATTCATTCTCTTCCTGCCCCGGAGCTCTTTCTTCAGCCATGCTGACCGCTTCCCTCTCATCTCTTCACTCCACCAACTTCTACACAACTCCCTCTCTTTCCCCTCTTTCCATTTCTGCATCTTCTTCTCCTTCCTTCCTCTCTTTTGATTCATCTTCTTTACTTCGTCCCCACCACCGTCGTCTCGTTTCCTTGAGTCCTGTCCATGGCAACAATCTTTTGACGGTAAAAACAAAGCGTAAGGTATGTTTTCTATCCATATATGCATGCATATTGCAATTCTGTGTTTGTGTGTGTGATCTTGAAATATAATTATCTAAATAACTTTGTATTTTCGCGTGTTCTGTTTTGTTTTTTGTGCAGGGTTTGACAGTTAGTTGTGCTTCAAAAAGTGAGCCGTTGAAGGTGATGATTTCGGGTGCCCCGGCTTCCGGCAAAGGTTCTCAGTGTGAATTGATTGTTCAAAAGGTAATAATAGTATCTTATCACATATGAGTAATTGTGTTCAATCATGCAATGTTCTTCACACAAGAATTGGAATTTGTGTAAATTATAGTGTTCTTCTTAGCATGTTAATTCTGAAGATGGTTTTGGTTTGCTCTGTGCTGCAGTCACACTAATTCGAGCTACAGTGTTTTTTTCTTTTACCTTTTCTGTGATTTCTTCCATGATTTTTGCCACTTGTTCTACAGTTTGGGTTGGTTCACATATCAACAGGGGACCTCTTGAGAGCTGAAGTATCAGCTGGGACAGAAATTGGGAACAAAGCAAAAGAGTTCATAAATGCTGGTCAGCTCGTTCCAGATGAAATCGTGACAGCCGTATTATATGAATTCACTTACTTGCATGGTGTTTTAAATTCCCTTAGTTTTTCTTGGGTGATTTTAGAAATAAGTGTTTTCATTTGCAGATGATAACAAGTCGATTATCGCAAGAAGATGCTAAAGAAAAAGGATGGCTTCTTGATGGGTATCCACGGAGTTTTTCCCAAGCACAAAGTCTGGAAAAATTGAAGATTAGACCAGATATTTATGTGGTGTTAGATGTACGTGACTTACTTATCCATGCCAACATTTCATATAAATTTGGCTATTCTTAATGAGTTATATGAGAAGATATAACATCTAATAAAGTTGGTAATTTTGCACAAGAAAACAACTCTCTCTGAAATGAAAATGGGTCTTTTACATGATATTATTTCTTAATACTCAGGTTCCTGATGAAATTCTAATCAACAGATGTGTTGGGAGAAGGTTAGATCCAGTAACAGGAAAAATTTACCATCTGAAAAATTTCCCTCCAGAGAACGAGGAAATCAAAGCAAGACTTGTAACCCGTCCAGATGACACTGAGGAAAAAGTATGATCAAACATCATTTATAATCTACATATAGGTTTTTAGCTGTAAAATGTTGTTTCAGTCCTAAATGTCTCTTTTAAATTTTCCCATAGCTGAAATCCCGACTTGAAATATACAAAAAAAATGCAAATGCAATCTCATCAACTCACTCGAACATAATGAGAAAGGTGATAGAGTCTTTGAATAATTTGTCATTTCTTTTACTCAACTCCTATCAACCTTTGCACTAACACTTCAGAGTACAGATTGATGGAAGCCGGCCAAAAGAAATGGTTTTTGCAGATATCGAATCTTTGCTGTCCCAAGCACAGAGAGAAAAAACAACAGCTGGTAAATTTTTCTAGATTTTGAGTTTTATTACGAGGGTTCTGGGTACATTAGTTTCCTTAATGGAAATTTTTCTATCTTGTTTTGTTCTCCTCATCGGTTCCAGAGAAAACAGTGCATGAACAAGAGAGCTCATCAAGTCAGGCATCTTCAAGCAAGGTAAACTCCGGTTACGCTAGTTTTAATATCTATACTTAGCTTTTATCATTTTCCCTTAATTGTTTTCAGGATAATTGGAAAGGAATTCCTACTAGGTTGAATAATATTCCTCATTCTAGAGAAATCAGGAATTATTTCTACAATGATGTGCTACAAGCAACACAGAGAGCCGTAAACAATGGTAGAACTCGATTAAAGGTCAGATTTTTAGTTCATGCATCTTGTCTGTAGTTTTGATGTTTTTGTGGGTATACATGTTTTCTATTAATAAGAATTCTTAAACCGGCCAAGGGGCATATTTAATCTTGGTTTTCCAAAATTTTCATTCTAAATTTACAGGTGGAGATTAATATTCCAGAACTGAACCCAGAAATGGACGTTTATCGAATAGGGACCTTGATGGAACTTGTTAGAGTTATTGCTCTTACATTTGCTGATGATGGAAAACGTGTCAAGGTAACTTCGTCATTAATAGTGTAGCATTGTAAACATTGCACATACCAATGTTGTTTAGACTCTTTCTTTCAGGTCTGTGTTCAAGGATCCATGGGGGAAGGAGCACTTGCTGGAATGCCGCTGCAACTAGCTGGTACTCGAAAGATTTTGGAGTTCATGGATTGGGGTGAATACGGCGCTAAGGGAACCTTTATCAACATTGGCTCCATAGGTACAAATGTGTATTTCAAACAGCTTAGTTTCCTTGTCAATGTTCTGCATCTTCTTCTTTTTCTTATTGTTATTATTATTATTTTCTTATAGCTTGGTTAAGTTATGATTTGATTGATCTTATATTTCATAATTCCTTCTATATGCAATTTCAGGTGCCCAAGAAGTTGATGAACAAGATGACATGTTCATCTTAGTGGCTCCTCAAAATGCTGTCGGGAATTGTATTATAGATGTAAGAAGCTTGAAAGCAAATGCTCAATTTTGCCTTGCTCTTAGCTTTTCGATTCTTAACTTGAGGTTTATGCAGGATCTAAAAGCTATGACTGATGCTGCTGGAAATCGGCCAGTTATTCTTATCAATCCCAGACTCAAGGTTCTAACTTAGAACTTCTGATGATTCAGTATTGCTATGATCGTTTGCTGATGCATAAATCGCTTGTATTTGCAGCTAATACATTTTGTGAAATTGTTAAATGCAGGATTTACCGGGATCGAGTGGCATTATGCAAGTAAGTACACGAGCAAGTTAAGATTGTATTTCAATCTCTATATGAACCAGCTAATGCCTTAGTGAGCCATTTGCTTCTAGACAATGGGTCGAGATAAGAGATTGCAGTATGCTGCTTCTTTCGAGAGTTGCTATTTCTTTCGGCTACTTTATTATGCGGGAACTCAGTATCCAATTATGGGAGCTCTCAGGTAGAAGTAACTGATAAATTTCTTTCTTTTCTATAAACAATGTTTATAACATCATCACTTCATAATTCTCAGGATGTCTTACCCTTATGGTTACGAGTTATACAAGAGAGTTGATGAATCGCCTGGCAGAGAGAAGTACATTATCTTGTCTGCCTTCACTGAGAAGCCGAATACAGATGACATTAATGATGCATTCCTAGGAAAACCGAGGTAAAAATCACCTTGCGTCCAATCATTTCTAAAATAAGTTCATATTATTTTCCCTTTCTTCCTGAATGATTCATGCATTTTACTCCATTCTTGCAGAAACAAAGAGAAGAAAGCCTCCGGATTCTGGTAAAAAACAACTATGATTATCATATAAACTTTCCATTATCATCTCTTATTGTTTACCGACACATCTGTTACTCTCATAGGGGCTTCTTGAGTAGCGTATTTTGAGTAGAAAGCGAGACGCACATGATAATAATTGTGGCAAACACTCTAAACAGAAAGCAGAACGATCTTCAACGATCAAGAAATGCTGAGAACTTTGAATTAGGACAGCTTGAGAGCCGAGGAACAGAGTAATTTCAAATCGCATTCATTATTTTTTGGTAAAATCCAAGCATAACTAGTGGGAATTCTTTCAAATTTCTGCTTCCTTGCTTGGTACTCCTGTTTTATGATATGAAACTTGCACATAAAAGAGCAGTTTTCTATTGATGATGTATTTGGAGTTGGGTAAATAGTGTTTGTATTATAAAAACTTATTCTTCTAGTCAACCCCACAATATCATCAATAGTTTCCAAATTTCCTGCTTCTATATTGGTCATATTGCAGTACTGAATTCCATGTGAACAAAGGAATATCATATCTAGTACGGCTAAGATGGATGAGAAAAGGTGATGCAATATGTCACAATTTCACATCATCTAATTACAGAGGAATATTTAATTATGCCGTGTTAGAGCTTTAACCATTATTATTAATCATTCTATTGTATAGAATGTATAAATATCTCACTTAATGAATATCTAATGAGAGTTGAAACAAGTCATTTACAACTAAACATCAATTGATCCACGTCTCGTGAGTGTTCTAAGTCAAGAAGGTGGGAGTCATTTGATGTAACATGCAATAATATTTAAGTTCATAATAGAGACCCATCACAACTTGGATTTAAATTGAAATTGAAATGATGTGTGAAGATGATAACATGGAATGTCTTTATTGGTAAGAGGATACTTTAATTTAAATTAGTAATATAAACACGTACAATTGAGACCAATTTGAATGAGTATCAACGAAAATAATAAAGATTTTGCTTTATGTCATTATCTATAGAATTATAGAATGCAACAAGTCAAGCCCACAACCACGAAAAAAGCAAAAGTGAGTTTCAGGAGCAGACAACGGCCATTCTAAGAATCAGAATCAGATAGGAAACACGCACTCATACAGGCAAAAGTCCTTCACAAATCAGCACCACCCTTGTGAAGGAAACACCTCAAAATCAGACAATGAAATTTCTTGAGAAATCAATGCAAGAATTTCAAACCCATTTGGGAGAATATACCAAATCCCTGTGTCAACTTCTTTGTGCGTTTATTTTTAGACAATTAGAGTAGGTATTTTTCATCAATACAGAAAATGGCTATCATTTATATAAAATTAAAATTAAGAAGGATATATCGTCATATGAAGGTTATAACTTAATTAATATTTAATCCTTTGTTTATTTGTTTCCAATCCAAGTGGTGTAATTTAATTTTCGCATAAGAAGTCAATCAGCAGATAATGAGATAAAGTCGATGGATGCTATCTATAAGCTAAAATAACAATTCACAGAAAAATGACTACAAAATCCCTGCAAAATGAAAACAGATTCTTGTTCTGTATAACAAAAAAATAGACACCCCTGTTACTCTTCAAGAAGATTAATATTTGCATATTGAATACTTTAAAAAGAGTTGCAGAGTCTGCAATTTGCAGTTGCTTATATTTCACAAGGGGAAAAAAAAATCTCCAGAAAGAAAAATCAAAACTTTTCTTTTCTCTCGGGTTTTTTTGAGTTCTGAGAGGAGAGAAGAGAAAAGAGAAGTTTTGAAAATGGCAGGTGGTTCTTTTGGGCCAGCTGGTGTGGCAAAGGAGAGAGCAGAGCAGTATCAAGGGAAGGTAACATTTTCTGTGATTGTGGCATGTATTATTGCTGCCGTTGGTGGGTCAATTTTTGGCTATGATATTGGAATTTCGGGTAATTTTTTCTTTCTCTTTTCTGTCTAGAATTTATGCATACATAATCAAAAGTTTAGATTCTTGGTTTTGATGGTTTTGGATTAGAAAGTGAATCTACCAAGAATCAAAAGATCTTTTTGTTCAAAGAGAATCACGAGAATTTCATCTATCGCATTGAATATGTTAGTGTTGAATATCCGGAAGTTACAGAATCAGAATCATACATTCTGCGTTTAAAAACAAAAAAAAAAAAAAATTGGTACCTTGGAAGGAAAATTGAAAATTGAAAACAAATTTTTGGAAGCAATTTGTGGGTTTTGGTCTTTTTCTTCATGACTCTGATGTGTTGATGTTAAGAAATAGAAATGAACTTCTATGGCATACCTCGTTGAAATTTAGAAAGTAAAAACTACATAATTTTTCCACTACTTTTTTTCTGGGAAAAAGGAAAGAGAGAAAGAAAGAACATTTGATATTTTACTTTTCTTAGATTCTATATGAAAAGAGTGTAGAATATAATTAAAAAAGAGAAAAAAAAAAAAACTGACCCCAAAAGTGATTCATAAAATATTAAATGGAATTACTCCAACATATTTCTCCTTTTTAAACTCACTTTCCTTCACTTCTGCTAATTTTTTTGCATTTTTTCTCATTTTAGTTTAAATATTACACAAATGTAATAGTAGTTTGTTTTATTACCGTACTAGAATTGCAGGTTTTTTGTTTCCTGATTATTTCTCTGCAATTTTATATCATTTTCCAGTGCCAATAATTTTGCTTCAGTTCTGGAATGCAGCTTCATACTGAAACCTACTTTCTAATTGATAGTTCAATGATTTCCAGGAGGAGTTACATCCATGGATGCATTTCTTGAGAAATTTTTCCATGATGTATATGAAAAAAAGAAGCAAGCACATGAAAATAATTACTGCAAGTATGACAACCAGGGGCTCGCAGCATTTACATCTTCTCTATATCTTGCCGGTTTGGTTGCTTCCCTGGTAGCATCTCCAATTACAAGAGATTACGGGCGTTGCGCAAGTATTATCTGTGGTGGGATCAGTTTTCTTGTTGGAGCAGCTTTGAATGCCTCGGCTGTCAACATGGCTATGCTCCTTTTAGGTCGGATCATGCTTGGCGTTGGCATTGGGTTTGGAAATCAGGTATTCTGCCTAACTTTTGCAATGATATGTGTGGCAAAGAAACAGCTTGCTTATTTCCCTCAGTAAGAATGTACAACTTGTTTGTTGAATCTAGCTTTTTGCCTTATGTTTTGGAAAGTAATATACTCAGTTACTCTTGCTCATCATTTTTTTGAAGGCTGTTCCACTCTATCTATCCGAGATGGCTCCAACCCATCTTCGAGGAGGCCTCAACATGATGTTTCAATTGGCAACTACCTTGGGGATATTCACAGCAAACATGATCAATTACGGAACAGAGAAGCTTGATTCGTGGGGATGGAGGCTCTCACTTGGTCTAGCAGCAGTACCGGCTTTAGTGATGACTGTGGGAGGAATGCTTCTTCCAGAAACACCTAACAGCTTAATTGAACGAGGACAAACCCAGAGAGGGAGAAAAGTCCTGGAGAAAATAAGAGGAACCGAAAATGTCAATGCAGAGTATGAAGACATGATGGATGCTAGTGAATTGGCAAACTCTATAAAGCACCCATTCAGAAACATTCTTGAGAGGAGGAACAGGCCACAATTGGTCATGGCAATATGCATGCCAATGTTTCAAATCCTCACCGGAATTAATTCTATCCTCTTCTATGCACCAGTTTTGTTTCAGTCTATGGGATTCAAAGGAGATGCTTCACTCTATTCTTCAGCTCTGACCGGAGCAGTACTAGCATCTTCAACACTCATTTCTATAGTGGCAGTAGATAGATTGGGTCGAAGAGCTTTACTTATCAGCGGTGGAATACAAATGATCACCTGCCAGGTAAAAGTTGTACACTCTTTGTCGCTGTAGAGTAGATTATGGCAATGTTTGGGAAGAAATCATTAGATGTCACTTTAGCTGTTGTGCTTTTTCAAAACACTGCAATCCCGAACTAAGCTTATGATTGATGCTTACGGTGACAAAAATTATCAAAAGACTTACTGCTCTTTTATTTGTATTGGAAACAGGTCATCGTTGCCATTATCCTGGGGCTGAAATTTGGCAACAATCAAGAACTCTCAAAAGGCTTCTCAGTATTGGTCGTACTTGTGGTTTGCTTGTTTGTCTTAGCTTTTGGATGGTCATGGGGACCTCTTGGCTGGACAGTACCAAGCGAAATATTCCCATTAGAAACAAGATCAGCCGGACAGAGCATTACAGTTGCCGTAAACCTTCTCTTCACATTCGCAATAGCTCAGAGCTTCCTCTCGCTCCTCTGTACATTCAAGTTCGGAATCTTCCTCTTCTTTGCCGGATGGAGTACCATCATGACCACCTTCGTTTACTTCTTCCTGCCGGAAACCAAGGGAGTCCCACTCGAAGAGATGATACTTTTGTGGAGAAAGCATTGGTTCTGGAAACGGATAATGCCAGGGAACCCGGAAGCCACAGATGGTAACACAATAGACCAAGCTTAGACTACAGGCAATGAATGAGCACTGTTTTCATAGACCAAGCTGGGATTGTGATTCCAAGAGTGTTTAGTATTTTTAGTGTAAATTAATAATGTTCTATAAATTCATCAGGTCTTAAATTCCAATTAAATTTAAAATAATTTCCTGAAAGTATGAAAATGCAAGATCAACATGATGAATATATGTGCAACTTCTAAATGAAAATTTTATGTTTTCAATTGAAAAGCATCAAACATGAGCATAAAGCTATCCAGTACGTCGTCGTTTCCCTCTCTAAAACATCAACAAGAACGCGAGTATGCGGAGAAAACCACACCCGCTACTAGACAACAATCTGCGAGTGCCATAAATTCTTTTCATAATAAGAAAAGGTTAGTTCTCAAATTGACAAGTTTATGAATTATTTTTCAATTTTCATTTGGTTAGAGTCGATATTCTGAAATCATCTGAGACACCCAGGTGGGAAGGGTTTTAGGAGCAAAGACACAGCCCAAAGGCTTTGTCTTCCCATTCCTATCTTTAATTTGCCGTCGTCTGTTTCATGGTAAAATCACGTAATACAATACGAAAGAACATCTGGGTTTCTTTCGCTTTTCCCAAATTTCTTCAAAAGAGTCCAATAAAATCCAAGGTACTGAAACCGACAGTGTTTGCAATTTATAGATTTTGATCTCATTTTCAGTTCGTTAGTTGATAAATTTTCTTCATTTCATAAATAACTTTGTTTTTGCAGCATAAATAAATTTTCTTTTGTAATATAAAGATGCCGCTATATGATTGTATGCTGCTGCTGAAACCCCACCTGAGGAAGGAAGCGTTGATGGAATTGGTTGCTAGAGTTGGGAAACATGTTTACAGTAGAAATGGGATTCTCACTGAAATCAAATCATTCGGGACTGTTCAGTTGGGTTATGGCATCAAGAAACTTGATGGAAGATACTTTCAGGTGAATCAATGTCACTTTTTTTTTTTCCAATTATTGTTGGTTTGCTGTGTACTTTTGGCATAGTGCCGGACTATCTTCTGTTGTTTCGGGAATTGTGAAAATTTATCATCTGTAGCTGTTAGTTTAGCTAAAAATAATTGATCAAGGTTTTTTTTTTTTTTTTAATCTCCAGACGCATATAAAAACTTCCTGGCCTTTTGCAACGAAAATCACTACTAGTTGGAAAGTTTTTATTAGCATTAGAATGCTGGTTAATGCTGAAAATCACCCTCATCGGTTTGGTGATAGGGACAAATTTTTTGGTTAGCTTGTGTGGAATTTCACCTTTTCTTTATCATTTTGTTTCTACCATTTTGCTAGCTTTAGTATGAGAGTGAAACCTATCAAAGAGGACAAGCTTCTTCCTTGAGATGTATACGAGCATCTTCCCTTTTGAGGGGTGAAATGTGATTCGAGTTTGCATGTCTTGGTTACCGAGGTTAAGAAACAGTGCTATAATTTCTATTGTTTTGGACAGGAAACATGGGTATGTTTTTATCATACCTGATAGGTATCAGAACTTTCCAACATCTGCTAGTTCCTCTGCTAACCTAAATTTGATCCGTTAAGATATTTTTCTAGTAGTCTTCCATTGAGTTCCTTTAGAGTTCAAGTCTAATGGGACAAAGATGAATTTTGGGCATCTCTCTGGGCTTCAATTTCTTTCAAGTTCTGAGACATTAAATTTTGTCTTCGTCTGTCATACTTGAGAGAGACTTAAGTATGACTTAGAGGGCCGTTTTTGCATTTTGTAGTATGTTCCCTTTCCTTGTTTCTTCTTTTCATTTTTTTCTTTTGATCTTTTTTTTTTTAATTTTTTTTGGTTTTGGTGTGTGTGTGAAGAAATGTGGACAGATTGTGCACCTCTTTATGAAGTATCTTTTGAAACTCCCTTCAATTATTGGTAAGAAAAATGATTTTGTTTGTTCTACAAAGTATATATATTGCCATCATTAATAGAATCTTGGAATTGATCCAAGAATCCACATCCTTAAACTTCTGGTATCCTTCAAAGACCTATCTTTTTAGAATAGTGTTTCTTAGCCTTTGTTAGGATAAAACTATGGAAAGAAACTTGTCTGAACGATAATCTATTCTCTATCTTCATCAGCATTTGGTAATTCTATTCTGCATCTGGTTCGGATCAAGGCTTCATGAGACGAGTTGCATTTGTGGTCCTTTCTACTCTATGTAGTTATATTTTTATCCCTCTTTCACTCAACATGTTTTGATCAACAAATCTTTTAAAGAGATTCCTGTGTATTCTATTTTTAGGGCCAAATGATGCAAATGACAATGATGGCTACGCCCAACATCAACAAGGAGCTGCATTACCTGAACAAGGAAGATAGGCTTCTGCGATGGCTTCTAGTTAAACACCGAGACACAAAATTTGGGCTCGAGTTTCTCAGTGAAGAAAATGTGAAAGCTGAGATCAGCAAATTTCCCCGAAGCAGCATCTATAATGATGAGGACGTTGACGACGAAGAAGACGAGGACGATGAAGAATATGACGCAGAGCATGAGAAGAGGAAAGAACACTAATGGGTGATGAAGTTTGTCTATCTGCTGTCTTGTTTGCAGCACAAGCAGTAAAAGTATTTTGTGGTAATTCAACTTTTCTTGAACGTCTTTGACATGGATGTATGATATCTTAATTCTTGATGTTGGGAGCTTGATTGAAATCAAGTTTTAGTTATGCTTATATTCAAATAGTATTATGAGCAAATAACTTTAATTATATAATGCAACTAACTTAACAAGATTAAAAAATAAGAATTAAGTAGATTAATTACAAAAGCATTGATTATCATACAATCAATCAACTTGGGAAGTTAAAGATGGCAAGCATATTATTGGAGTATGATGATAAGTCAATTCATAATTAATTATACCCCAAAAGAGAAGCAATGGTAGGTCAAGTAAAGTTGGTAATGTGTTGTGTGAATTCATTTACTTTAATTATGAAATGAAATTAATTCTACCTTTAATTTCTTTTGTTGGATTGCGCTTCACTTTTAGCAAATAAAAAAGATGCATAAAAGAGAGGGAAGGAATGAATGAATGGGTATCAATTCTTTCTTGCGTTTATGAGTTGTAAGATTCTCTCTCACGTGGGTGTCAATTTTTATAGTGTGTTTTGTCATCAATTTATGCTTTAGGATAAGATTTTGACCATGTGGCATACTTCTATTGTTGGGTTGTAAAAATAATAAACAATAATAATGATAATTATTAAATAATAAACAATAATAATGATAATTATTGACTTCAAATTTGTCTAGATTATTGAATTTCTTAAAACTACTTTATTTTCTAAAATAAATAATTATCACCATCATCATCACTATTATTAATTTTAAATATTAAGATCATAAATTTTTGTAGGATTTGGCCATCAAATTTAATTGATATATGAATATTAGGGCAAAATTAAAAATTTTAAAATTTAATATAATTTTTTATATTATTTTTTAATTATTAAATAATTAAAATTAATTCTAACATATACATTAATTATATAAATTAAATTAAATTTTAATTATTAAAAATATATTAATTTAATAGATAAAATTTTAGTATAAAAAATGGTATAAAATTTTAAATTTTTTAATTTTTTTATGAATATAATTACTTAATTTTTACAAATAAATAAATAAAACAACTTTGCCGACAAATAAGATTAAAATAAAATAATAAAAAGAGAAACAAAGTGGGGGCCCACGTTTCAGTTGGTCTGAAACTCATTCAACGCCAACCACGACCTCATTTTATTGGCTTGTTTTCCTGTCGTTTTCGGGTTTACTTTGACGTGTACAGGTAACGTCTTTTACAAACTTGTAAATTTACGAGTGGGTAAATAACATCCACGTTCCTTATTTTTTATATTTTAACAAATAATATTTTTATTTTTCTTTTTATTATAATAAATAGATCTCTAATTCGTATTAAAATAATGGTACCATAATACTTTACAAATGGTTAAAATTCAGCAGGTAATTTGTAATTTTAAAACGTTTTAGGGATCTATTTGTTAAAATAATATAAATTATGGTTTTTTTATGAATATGAAGAGGTCATGGATCTGGATGTTATTGTCTAAACTACCAACAACTCTTCTGATGGGCGACAAGCAAAATTTTGCTCTCCGCTCTGTCTGTCTCTCTCTGATTGGAACAAAAGACGGATGAGAAGAAAGTTGGATTGGTAGTTAATAAAAAAGAGGGAAGAGACAGAGATGGAGACGACGACGTCGCCGATGAAGAAGGTGGGCAGCGAGGAATCTGGTTCTGACACGAGTAGCGGCGGTGGCGGTGGTGGTGGTTGTTGTGGAGGGAATGGGGAGAAAGAGCGGGATAAAGAAAAAAGGTGGTTTGAGTATTTTGGGTGTATTTATCATCTGGGTACAAATTCAATCGGGCATGAATATTGCCATCTTCGGTTTTTGTTTATTAGAGGCAAATATGTCGAGATGTATAAACGTGATCCTCATGAAAATCCCGGAATTGTACGTTTTTTCTCTTAAGTTTCCACTCTAATTTGCAAAGAATTTTGTGTTTGAATGAGATTTAGGATGATCAGAAAATATAGCAGTATGACAATGAGAACAGCTAGGGAGTTGTTCCTATGTACATTTTTTTCTGTTACGTTTTCCATATGGGAAAAGCATGTTTGAGCTTAAGGCAATAGAATCGTGGTTTCATTAAGAGAAGCTTGATAAAGTTATATGATCTTCGAAGAAGGAAGCTACTACTTGAGGATTGTAGATGGCAGTGTGTTTGATTTGGCAGAATTTTTGCATTGCTATCCCTAGTTGCTGCACATGACACAGGAACTTTTTTCACTTGCATCATGTGATCTTGGCTTGGCAACTTTGTTTATTGCCATTTAAAATGGATAATATAGGATTCCCAGATGTTTTTGTTGAAGTATTGCGTTGCATTACAAATTCAATTCTTTTAAGAATTTCTGCTTTCTTGATTACTTATATATCATTCTCAACTTTTTTTTTTTTTTTTTTTTGATTGTTGGGTCCAGAAACCCATTAGGAGGGGCGTCATAGGACCCACGCTCATGGTGGAGGAGCTAGGGCGTCGGCGAGTTAATCATGGGGTAAGGTCCTGGAAAGTTTACTTTTAAGTTTAGGTGGTATTGAAGGATTGTTTTTCTTATTTAGCTGCCGTGCTCTACTTTTTCACATAACTTGATCTAATTCTATTAAGGTTTTTAAGAATAGCTTGAGAAAAAAATGGAAGCTAATTATTTATAATATCTGTTTTGTTATCTTTTTGTAGGATGTTTACGTTATGAGGCTTTATAATCGATTGGATGAGGCAAAAAAGGGAGAAGTAAGTTGAAATTTCAATGTTTGGTTGTCCAATTGTCGCTAGATACTAACAGATGCTATATTCTATACACATTGACATTGGATTTTATTTTCTTCTATGCCAAAATGTCTCCCAACTAACTGAATGTTTTCCTTCAAGATTGCTTGTGCAACAGCTGGAGAAGCTCAGAAATGGTTGGAGGCATTTGATCAAGCGAAGCAGCAGGTATAACTAAATCAGTTAAATTGTTGTGACTAATGCAGTTAAAGTCATATAGAATGTCGTGGCTATGCCTTCCTGTGAGGTCATAATTCTAATGCCCAATTACATTTTTGAGTCCTTACCATATATCCACCCTTTGCTATTTTTTCTTAGAGTTGAAACTTTTCACAGATCTTATGATAAAATGGAAACATTGTTCTTAACATATGGAGCTAAATGCAATTATTGTGTTGAAAATATAGTACGTTACAGGACTGGAACCAAATTATTGATTTTACTTCTTCTACAGGCTGAACTTGAGCTTTCAAGAGGAGGCAGCACCAGAAACAAATTGAACATGGAGGCCGAGTATGCTTACTGTTTGTGGTTTATCTTGCATAAGTAGCTTTGGTTGTGTTTAACCAGTGAATTGAGGGGATTAATTTGAAGGATGTTTGAACCATGTTGGTTAAGATTAAAGGCAAACTTCTAGTTTAATATTTGTGCTTGGTAGTAATTGCCAACTTAATTAGATGGTAAATCACTTTGTCACACAAAATGAATTGGGATCAAATGCCCTTCATGCTACGAAGGAGGTGATTCGGGATGGGAGATAGCAATATCAAGTGCGTAGCTCAAAGGTTCAATGAGCTTCTAGTAAACTGAAAAAGAACTTGCATTCAGTAGACTGTAAGTTAAACATACTGCTGTGCTTATCATTTAAACAGAGGATTTTGCATGGTTGATATGTCTTCTTGAGAGAAAGTTAATTTTGATCTTCTAAAGGACAAATGTTGCAATTTGATGTAGGCTTTTTGTTTTCCATGCTGTATCTTATGTTGTGATGATCATTCTAGCATTCTGTGTGTGCTCTATATATTTTATATAATGGTATTGAAGGCCTACATTAGTTGTATTTTATTAAGCGATGGTATTTTGGTGTATGATATTCTCTTGTTTTACTGTGCAAGGATCAATCTGGAAGGACATAGACCTAGAGTGAGGCGGTATGCACATGGGTTGAGAAATCTCATAAGAATTGGGCATGGTGAGGTGGTGATGCTCGTGGTTTTCTTTTTAATGTTTTGATAGATATCCTTTTAAGGTTGTGCATCCAATGGTAGTGTAATGAGTTTTTTTAGGTTGGCATCTGCATCGATGTTTCTTTGAGGTTCACTTCTGTTTTTATGAATAGTTTTTTTGTTGTACTATGGCAAGCATCTTTGTGCTTTTAACTCATTGCACATTTCAATTTCCACGTGGTGGACCTTATGCACATTTGAAATGCGAAGAATCAAATTAATGGGTGTGCCCAGTGCATATTATACTTCAAATGAATTTTTAAATGACCATAATGGCATTCAATCATTATGGATTTCTTACTTTATTCTTTGGATTTAGGTAATGGCATTCCATAATTATCATTTCAATTAACATTTTAGACTTATTACTTGTGCAGCCCCCATTTTGTCTATTATTCTGTCTCAAGTTGCACTGCAATCATCTGATCAATGCTATGATCTACCATTTGGTGATCCACTGTCAAAAGATTTATATTTTGGAGTTTTTGAATGTGAGGTATCTTTTTGTCAGAAAAAAAAAAGTTTATGCCTTTGGAGATTTTTATTTAGTGCATCTCATAGAGACTGGAATGTTGTTTTGGTTTAAGGTTCTTATTTTCTTCATTCTTTTGTAATAAATGACTCATGTTTCATAAATAGGAGCAAAAGTGTTTATGCTTGTTATAATGTTTCATAAATAGGAGCAAAAGTGTTTATGCATGTTATGTGACATTAATTAATGCATTTTTGTTGTTCTTTGCTATAGGATTCAATGTACATTAAACCTATTTTCTTCATTGTTTGTTGCTGGATTCAACGAAAATTAATCTTTATTGTTTTCTTATTTTTCCTTCTGTTTAATGGTCACAGGTCCAGAGACACTTTTGCGGCAATCCTCATATTTGGGTGGTAGTGCCAGGGCAGAGGGTTACTATGAAGCGTATGTTGGAGATGCTATTGAAGCACATGAATGGAAGTGTGTTCGTACGCTAAATGGTACTATTCTTTTAAACTTTTTATGCAGAGAACTAGTCTTAATGGGTAAAAATCTTGTTTCCATCTTGCATAGTTTTCATAACCCAGGCTAGTTAACACAAGCCATGAAAGTAATAATGTGAAGAAGTTAATCTTAATCGAGAAAAGTTTAATCTTCCTTCTGTTTGATACCTCTTCTCTTTGGTTTCAGGTATTAGAATATTTGAGGATGTTGCTGATTCTAAGGTATTTATATTTATGTCATGTTTTCTTTTCCTTTATTACTATGCACATCTTTTTGTGTGTGTGTGTGGGGTATTGGGGGCCGGGGGGGGGGGGGGGGGGTGTGAGGTTATATTATTAAAAAAGTGTTAAGAGAACTTGCGACGTTAACATATTTGGATTTATGGCTGACTTTTTTTATTTATAAGCTGACAGAAATATAACTTTTACTGTCTGTGAGTCATATGCTTATGATATTGGCTTCTTTTGCTTTATGATTATCATTTGAATTTTGCCCTGATATTGCTTCTGATGAACTAAAGTTGTACAGTTTTTATTGCCTTGATAAATATCTGGTTACTTTTTGCTCAGAGTAGTAGAGGTATTCTTGTGAAGTCTGTTGGTGTTATTGATGGAAGTGCAGACACTGTTTTTGAGGTGATTTTAAACCTCGACAAACACCAAAGATATGAGTAAGTTGCATAATTTGTGTTTCACTTTACTCTTATGTGGTGGTGATACTTTCATTTCTCTAATAGTTATCTTCGCAGATGGGATATGTTGACTGGTGACTTGGAGCTGGTAGATTCTTATGATGGACACTATGATGTTGTGTATGGGACATACGACCCAAAGTACCTTACATGGTAATGTTGTTGTTGTTCGTCTTCCTTTTTTTTCAGTCACATGACTCTTTGGGTTGCATGGGATATTGGGATTCAAAAATGAAGATTGTGTTCAGTATGCTGTACTTTCTTCTTCTTCTTCTTCTTCTTCCTTTTGTTTTAGTGACATGATTCTTTGGGTACTCTGTACTTTCAGTTATGATGATTGGAGTTCAGTACCATGTGCTTCATATTTGTACACTGTCTGCCATTAGGGTACTATGGATAGAATAAAGTAAGAAATTAGCTTCTTCTCATAGGCTTTTTTTGACACGAGTCTATTCATTAATTTCTTAATTTATTGTTACAAAATTCATAATCATTTTTACCATACAATTCTGAACCTGCACCCTCTGCCCCAACCCACAATCTCAATTATCATCACTTAGGTCGGAGGTTCAAAATCCCTGCAGGAAGCCTATGCAGGGTGTATTGAGCATATTGTAGCTGTGATGGAATGAATTATTGATCAACAACATACAACGCTTTTGGCATTAACAGTTTTTATTTGTATTGCTGTCTTTCCTCTATTTTATGCTAAAAGATATGTTTTCTATATTCTGTATTTTGCAGGTGGCAGTCCAAGAGAGATTTTGTCTTCTCTAGACAATGGTTTCGTGGACAAGATGGAACATATAGTGAGAACTATAATTATCATGTCTAGTGTACCAGGGTTGCTTTGTATGATTAACTGAGACACCCCATATATCATATGTCATGCCAGCTTAATAAGCGGGTGGATTACTTCTTTAGCATTTAAAATCCATTTTATGAAATTTTGTCTGCCCAACAGTGTTATGTCTGAAGCAGAAATAGATAGTATTGTTACAATAGTGATGATAATGAAATGCTTGGAGCTAAAATCCTTATTATTTCTACATTATTTTTAGATTTTTGTTATTTTTTTCTATTTGAGTGTTTAGGTTAGTGGGGTTTTACCTAACATGATAAACTTGAGCAAAAGCCAGTAACATGTCTTACTCCTATGTCTAATTTGCAAAGTGAAGTGTTTTTTTATTTTTTAAGGAATTTCAACACTTAATGACTTCTAATTGGCACTGATATAGATTTATTTATGCAGCAATCTTGCAGTATCCAGCCGTGCATAAGAAAAAACCCTCAAAATCTGGATATCGACGCACGAAAATTAATCGTAAGTTATTTTAGTTTGTGTAATTGGAGAATATATATGATATCCGGATCATTCTTTGTTTGCTAAGTTGGTAGTGCGGAGTATCTTTTTTTTTACTCCCGATTTTGAGGGCTTTTTTTTTTCATAAATCATGGTTATTTAAATTAGCTGAAGTTTGAAAATAATTTCTTCTTTTATAAAATGTGGTTTTTTTTTAAAAAATTTAAATTTGCATTATTAGTTTACTGCTTAAATGCTGAAAATATGCTTGTTTAAATGTTCAATATGATATCATTGCTTGCTTGTTTGCTATTTTATGCACATTGGTGAGATTAAATTTTTGATGCTTGTTGTCACTGGTGATTGCCTATTCTGAAACTAATCTATGTTTTTAGTTTCACATACTTATTGATTATGTTTGTGTATCTAATTCGAGGTCAGATCCTTCAAAATAAGCAAGTTGTCCTTCCTCAACTTAATTGTTTCTCTTTGTTTATACAATATTATACGAATTGTAGCATCAACTTGGGAGATTAGAAGTTTAAACACGCCAATGGGTACGAATGGCACAAAGTGTCTTGTGACCCAAATGTTAGAGATACATTCATCTGGCTGGTGTAGATGGAAGAAAAGGAGCAGCTCAAAGTTCGAAAAGACTATCCATTTTGCATTACTAAGCCAAGTCTCAGGTTTGGTAGTTTAAACAATTATTTTCTTTGGTAATCTACACTCTCAGTGTTTTGTGGCTTTAAGATCGTCAAATTTTTGTTACTCAACAAATAAGGTCTATCATCCATATCATGACAAATGTTTTCATCATGGTCAGCTGAAACAACTGCTTTCAGGGTCTAACTAACATCAAGTATTTTGTGCAAACTATATCTTTTTTCAACATGTACAACAAAGAAATTGTGTTCAATAAATTGTCTATAAGGTGTTCATTTCAGTGCCAGTAACATTTCCTTGTTCATCATTATTCAGGTTTAAAGGAATATATTGGGGCAAATCCAGCACTCAAAAAGGAATCTGCAACTATGGTTGTCCAGTCAAAATTTTCTGATGTTTCATCTGCCAGTGGTGATTATGAGGATGTAGAAGTTCAGGATCAGTTTTATGATGCAATTGCTGAAGACTCATCATCTTCAGAAGATGAAGATAGTGACGATAGCAATGACCTTGATAAGAAGGTCTTCTTTTTCCTACTTTTCAGTGGAGATAGAGTTCTGTCTGAAAATTTTATAAAAGGAAAAAGATGACCCTATTATAGAATTTAGGGCCCGTTTGGGAGTGCTAAAATTCATTAAAATTCTTATTGTTACTCATAAAGCATTCTAAGTTCTCTTTTATTTATCATGTAATTATGGGTTAATTTAAAAATTACTCCTAGTACTAATTAGGCTTGATAAGCAATTTTATAACAAATAACCAAACACATTAATAAGTAGTAATTAAGTTTTTACTTATGTAGTAATAATTAGCGCTGCCAAATGGGCCCTTAAAGTCTTTTATATGATTCTATGTTGTTGAAGCGTTCATTGATATTTACCTCTTATCTTTATCAGGACAAGAAAGTGAAGCTGAAAAATGTCTCGTGGGCCATCTCAAGCTTGGCTTTGAAGCGAACTTCAGGTTTTTTTTTTTTTCAAATAAAATTGTTGTTGGAATATTTGTTATACAATTATGCAATGGCTTATTTGTTATCAGCTGAAGTCTTTTAAAAATTATATGTTTAATGTTGTAAATTTTACTGTTAACTGTCTACTGTTGGCGGTCATCTATTTTCTGAAAGAAAAAACTCAGTATTTTTTTCTTTCTACTTTACTACTGATAAATTTTTTTTTTCTTATTTTCATTTTTCATTGTTAAATATTCAGTACTAATGCATTAAGTTGTCCTGTATGTAGTTACAGATGCAATTAAGGAATTAGATTATAGTGTTCCTCCCATCACTATTGATCGAAGCCAGTTCTATGGTTCCCTACACGAAGCAAAGGATGGGACTGACTCAAATTGTTGGACTTCTCCTAGTGGCAAGGGATTTATGATCAGAGGAAAGACTTACCTAAGGGATAATTCCAAGGTGATTTTTTCTTTCCTTCTAAAATCATTTCCAAGTTTTAGGTTGTGGTTGCTTTTTACCTTTTTCTTGTTTTCAGTATCATGTTCATAGTATAACTGCAGAATATTGGTTAAATTGGATTTATATAATCCTTTTTCAGGTAATGGGTGGAGATCCCTTGCTCAAGCTCATTGCAGTTGATTGGTTTAAAGTTGAGAAAGCTGCAGATAGGGTGGCATTGCATCCCAAGTGTCTGGTTCAGGTAGAATCTTAGTTTTCATTTCAACTTTCAGTTTGTATTAGGAGATCAAAGCTGCAAAACAAAGTCATTTATTCATTTTATATAGTAATGACTAACAAAATGGCTGACATTTTGGGTCAAAAGCCATTTCTTTTAAGCTTACTAGTCACAGTTTTTGGGAATTTAACAAGTCTTCTATAATTTAACTGCTCTTTTCTCAATTTCAGTCAGAAGGTGGGAAAAAGCTTCCATTCATATTGGTCATTAATCTTCAGGTATGTATGATTTCATTTTTTTTTCTCATAGTAGCGGCTTTGTCTAAGAGTTGCATATTATCATTTATGTGCGTGGTCAGATCTGACAAAGAAATCTCATATCTATGAAGTGGTAGAAGATAACTAAAGGCTTTATTTTGTCCTCTATTTTTTTTTTAAAAAAAAAAATTCAATTGTAATAGAGTTAAGATGAAAAACTACAGCAATTTATCTGCTAAATACTGAGGATTGCAGTTCAAAAGCCTTAATAAAGCAGTAAAGGAATATTTTTGCGGAAAAGATTGGATAAAATTTAAACATTTGAACTATTACAGGGAAAGATATTGACTATATATATCTTAAGGCACTTATCAGTTCTGCAACTTTATTAAATATTATATTAATATAATGATTGTCATAATTGCTGGGTCATTGAGATTGCATGAACATTGCCACAGCCTTTTAAAGAGTAACATTTATTTTCTCTTTCTTGTTTCAGGTTCCAGCAAAACCGAACTATAGTTTGGTCCTCTACTATGCTTCTGAAAGGCCTGTGAATAAAAATTCTTTGTTGGGTAAGTTTCTGGGTGGGACTGATATGTTTCGCGATGCAAGATTTAAACTGATTCCAAGTATTGTTGAGGTATGAAGTGCTAATCTATAAACGTAACTTAAAAACCTCATTACTTTTTATCTGCTTTGCCTTCATGGTATAGAGCACAATATTGTATTCTACTCTTTACAGGGATACTGGATGGTTAAGCGTGCAGTCGGGACAAAAGCTTGCTTATTAGGTAAAGCTGTAACCTGCACATACCTCAGACAAGATAATTTTCTGGAGGTAATATTTCATGGCATTATCTGGATTTCCTACATTTATATGGCCATGTCAGTGATTAGTCATTATTCCAAATTTTGGGAGTGAATAAGACAACAAAGCTTGACCTTGTAGAAGTGGCAAATAGTATGAAATCTTAATTCTTGCATGTTTATCTGGGTCTTGAAATGCTTCATTGAAGCCTTGCCCCTAATCTTTCCTGCATGTATTTCTCTATTTTCCTTAGTGTTTTCTCCTTTTGTTGTGATTATCATTTCTGAAGTGAATAATTTCAACTTACCATTTTATAATGATATCTACAAATCTAGTAGATGAAATTTGTGATGGCCTTACAGTAGTTATGCTGTTTGCAAATGGTATTTGGTGAACTATCTCTGAAACTTCTGTTTTGCAGATTGATGTGGATATTGGATCATCATCTGTAGCAAGGAGTGTCATCGGCCTTGTCCTTGGATATGTAACAAGCTTAGTTGTCGATCTTGCAATTTTGATAGAGGTATCTGCTTTTTGTTTGGTAATTATTGTAAAACAATTATTATTAATGGTTTGGTTCTCCTCTCTAATGCGGACTTCAGAACATAAATTTGTAATGAACCATCTCCAAAACTTTTTTTTAGGTTGGGTACGCTCATTTTAGAAGTCAAATCTCATTCATTTATTGTTATTAAGGTTGTGCCTACAGATTCTAGTTTCTCCGTTATGGAGTCTCCTGATTTGGGTTCTTTTAGTTGTAAACCATGAAATCATGCAAATTACGCACAACTTAATGTTAACATTTGCTGCCTGCTTATTTGCACAGGCAAAGGAAGATGCAGAATTACCTGAGTATATACTTGGTACCGTTCAGCTGAATCGTCTTAGGCTTGATGCTGCTGTACCATTGGAGGTTTGAGGATTTACGTGTCAACAATTTTTCAAATATCTTATTTTATAGAGAAATGTCCCAACCTTAACTGCACTTCTTTTCCTAATGTTGCCCATGGCCTAGTGTAAAATGTCATCCTATACACGGATTTTACTTTCAAAATTTTGCTTTGTGAATAAACAGCACCACCGTACATTGATCAGATTTACTCTATATTTTTTGTAAAAGAATTGTGAAGTTGCTTTGCCACATCTTGGATGGATCCTCAAAGAATATTGATTAGGGTGAGATCCACAATGTGAATCACATATCTTACAGAGATTATAATTGAATCTCCTTTGTATCTAGTGCTTGAGTTTTGTGTGTTTCTAGTCTTGACAGTTTCTGAGAATATATATATAAAAAAAAAAAAAAAGCTGAAGACGCTGTAAACTGGCAAGTAAATCATTATCGCTAAAATCTTCCATTAACAGGGCAAAAGTGTTGTTTTGCACTAAATCAGTGCTACTTTGCACGAAATCTACATTTTTTAAATTGCATGTCCACACCTGAGAATTTTTATCATTGCACTAAAACAGGCTCGTAGCTGGTCCTTTTTTCTGTGTACGACTGGATGTTGACTGAAATGATGTTTCAGTGCCTTGTCAATACATATTATTCAGCAAACTTCCTTTGAACTGAATTCATCTTTTAAAATAGTTTCTAAAATCTGGAAACATCTCTCCTAAAACAATTATTGAACTACTGACTTCACAATGGTTATTAGATTTTTTTTTTTTTTTCTGTGATGCATTGATTTTGCTTCTCATGCATTCTTTGCATCTTTTCTATGCATTCTGCTAATTAATTTCATAATGCATTTAGGAAGTTTAAGCTCCAGCATCCAGATGAAGACAAGTTCAGCCAACATCTCTCCATGCAGCACACTTGTCCTCAACAAGGATAAAACAACCGTTGTCGTTATTCATTTCCCAGTTGTAGCAAGAGTCCTTGGCCTTGAAAGCAAGCAGCCAAAAAAAAAAAAAAAAAAACAGAGAGAGAGAGAGAAATATGAGAAGCCCTTTGTTTTTTTTTTTTTTTTTGTGTGTGTGTGTGTGTAGTTGGAAATGAAAATTTTATGTCCCCGTGCCATTGCTCCCCAAATTACATACTAACTCCACCCACTTTGTCTATGACCTTTATTTATTCTTTATGTCTACTTTAATCAATCATTGATTTTCTTGTTTGCAGAGTGTGTGTTTTTTTTTTTTTTTTTGTGTTTTTTTGTTCAATAGTTTCAGCACCAACCAATCTTTTGACTAATTGTCTCCCTTGATCACTTAATTCCCTTCGAAATCTCTAAATTACCCTTGATTAATCTTCATTAACTCTCTAAATAAGGTGAGTGCTGGAAGTCTTTTTGTCTCCCACAGGTTTGGCCTACACTAAATAAAAAAGCAAAGACTCCCTCAAATTACTGTAAGTTTTCCAATTAAAGAAATCTTTGTGATCTTTACTTTTACATATGATTGAGATTAAGATATCAAAATCATGTATTCATGCATAAGATTTTCGATCTTTTGACTCAAATGGTAATCCAATTTCAAGTTAGAAAATCTTTCTCTCCTAAAAAGATGTATTCTTTCCAAGCACACGCGGCCGCATAGTCGGTGCAAAGTCTTTTTCAAACGTATTCTGGAGAAATTTCCGAGGGACTGAAAGTTTACTCGTTTTCAGCCGTTTGAGCGATGATGACAATTAACATATGTTCTAACTCTTTTTGAGGGTTGTGGGCGTTTTTCTTTCTTTTTGAGGGTTGTTTCCTAAGAAAGTTTGAATTGTGACACTGTTGAATGTTTGATATGTATATATATTGAATCAAATTGTAATTTTAAATGGGTTGAAAATATTATCTCTTGCTCCTTTGGATGATTGAACAGAAAAGACTAAAAGGGCGTAGCATTTGATTGATTGCAGGAAGACTCAGAAAGTTGCTTTCCCAGAAGCAACTTTTCTCTGTAACTCCATTAATTGAAACCTCATTATGATAACACACAATTTTGTTTGGAATTGGGAGCCAAATAATTCCATCACGGGCTCACTGTGAAAGAAAGAAGGTGTTGCTTGTGATTCCAAAAAACATTTAAAGCCCTGTCACTGTTCTCAATAAATGAATCTGATTACAATATTCAAACATCAAATTTGTGTTGAACTACCAAGTATTCACAGTGGCAATCTTTTATTACATGATTTGGACCACGAAGAAGCAAATGAAAAAAGAGAATATAGATGTGAATTTTGAAGGGAGGGGTTTGGTTTGGCAGTTTATACTTACCATTCAAGCCCCAAGAAACCCAATAAAGAAAAAGTGAAAAGTGCTTTTGTCACAAACAACTCTTGTCTTTTTCACTTGAGCTTTAGCTTTTCTGCATTTGCTTCTGTCATGTCAAATAGCATCATCGAAGAAAAGCTGTACTCTCGAGTCTTGTCTGTATACTGCCCATGCCATACCATTAAATTTGGAGAATTGTTAGGATACATCAATACATACATATATATATATATATATTGATGAGTGAGTGTTAATCATTTTTATGGTACTATGAATTTGCCGTTTGTAATATATAGTGGGTAAAATAGTTATTAAACACATGATATGACATAATCATCGTCAATTTGAATATGAATGAAAGAAATAGCTGAGAGCAGCTGTAATTACCTAATAAGAATCCATCTTTCTTCTTAAATTTGCATTTTGCTTCAATCCCTCTGTTATTACTTCTTCAAGCACGGATACAACAGCATCCTTGATCATTTCATATTTTTCTAATACACCAATTAAAATTTAGTAATTGCTTGAACACATTTTTTTAAAATTGTTTTCTATTTTCAAAAATAAAAATTATTATGAAATATAATTACTAATTTTATTTATTTAAAAAAAATAATATTAAGTATAATCTCGCTTTTTTTGATTGTCAAAAATTATTTTTTACAAATATTGACAAACACATTTTTTATTTTTAAAAATATCGTTTTCAAAACATTATGTCATTATCTTCCCGACATCATATTAAAAACATTATTAGTCACTATTTTTCGGCAAATATTGGAGTCTCGTAAAATAATTTAAATTTTTAGATTGAATAACTTAACCAATACTCCATTTTCTTAATGCAAAAAAGTCATCCTACACCTCTATTAAAATAAAATTGTATATTTGGTATGGATTATCTAAATTTAAGGTCCTACATTGTTTGAATCCCAACTTTCAAATTTGGTTACTGGATTCTCTTACATTGAAAAAGAAGAAAAAGATGCCTCAACAAATTAAAAGTTGCACGCCCTAATTGCTAATGGCCAACACCATCCTCCCCTTTTGCCCCCAGAAGCAACCCAATAATATTCTCATCTCATCCAATCACTATATAAATATTGACATTTAGATCCCTCAATTTTTATACATTTACAACACAAAAACATCTGAAAATTACTATATCAAAATAATTATATTACCCTTATAATTAAATTTTAACCATGAAAATATTACAGCATGCAACTCAATGCTGAAGTATTTTTCCAGTCATTTCAATAGAAGTTGAGGACCTATTTGTCATGTACTATATTTATTATTATGTTATTTGTTAAAATGTAAGTTATTGGGGACAGGATGTTATTATCTCAATTAGTATACATCATTCCCTTCTTTTACGCGTCCTTTCTCTGTTTTCCATGCATCCCCGACCAAGAAAACAGCGTGGTTGTGGAAAAAATTTTAAGCAGGTGATTTTATTATGTTGTTATTATTAATAATAAAGTGAGATTAATTAGAAAAAAATATAATAAATAAAAAATTTTATTATTTAATTATTATAATAAAAAAATTTATAAAATTTTTTATAAATATTTTTTATTTATTATTAATAAATTTTTTTTATTTTATTAATTAAATAGTTAAATTTTAGACCAACTTTATCTAGGGAAGCTATTTTTTTGTAATCTGATAACAAAATTCTGTTTCCTGCAATTTGTCAATCTTCTGCTGCTAGTTCCAATGGAGATTTTTCATGGCTTGTACTTGGATCTTTTCATTTTATTTATGTTCATTGCAGGAGTTTCCTTTGCTGCTGATCCTTATTCAGGAGCACTTCTCAGCTTCAAATCTGAGCTGGTTGATGATTTCAACAGCTTGGATGATTGGTTTGTGCCTCCTGGAGAGAACTCATCTGGGAAAATTTTTGCATGTTCTTGGTCTGGTGTTAAATGCAACAAGAATAACACCATTGTTGGTTTAAATCTTTCAAGTAAGAAACTTTCTGGTGTGTTATCGGGGAAGCAATTTAGTGTTTTTAATCAGCTTGTTGATTTCAATCTCAGTTATAACTCTTTTTCGGGTCAGCTTCCCGTTGGAACCTTCAACCTCACCAATTTGAGAAGCTTGGATATTAGCAGGAACAATTTTTCTGGTCACTTCCCTGGTGGAATTCAGAGTCTTCGAAATTTGGTTGTTCTTGATGCTTTCAGTAACAGCTTTTCAGGCCCATTACCTGCTGAAATTTCTCAGCTTGAATATCTCAGAGTTCTAAATCTTGCAGGTAGTTATTTCAATGGACCAATTCCATCTCAATTTGGTTCTTTCAAGAGCCTGGAGTTTCTTCACTTAGCTGGAAACTTTCTCAATGGTGAAATACCAGCAGAGCTTGGAATGCTCAAAACTTTGACTCACATGGAGATTGGCTACAACTTTTACCAGGGAAAAATTCCATGGCAATTGGGAAACATGAGTGAAGTTCAGTATCTTGATATAGCTGGTGCGAATCTCTCTGGTTCAATTCCAAAACAACTCTCCAATCTCTCAAAGCTTGAGTCACTTTTTCTCTTCAGAAACCAGCTTACAGGATTGATTCCATGGGAGTTCAGCAGAATCACCACACTCAAAAGCTTGGATCTTTCTGATAACAGAATTTCTGGGCCTATTCCAGATAGTTTTTCGGAGTTGAAGAATCTCAGACTTCTCAGTCTTATGTACAATGAAATGAGTGGTACTGTGACTGAAAGCTTAGCTCAACTTCCATCCCTCGAAATTTTGTTCATCTGGAGCAATTTCTTCACTGGTTCACTTCCAGAAAACTTGGGTAGAAACTCAAAACTTAGATGGGTCGATGTTTCTACAAACAATTTCAAGGGCAGCATTCCACCATATATTTGCTCAGGAGATGTACTGTTCAAATTGATCGTCTTTTCAAACAAATTTACGGGCAATCTTTCACAATCTCTTTCCAATTGTCCGTCCCTTGTTCGACTTCGACTTGAAGATAACTCATTCTCAGGTGAAATCCCTTTGAAATTCAGCCATCTTCCAGATATTAATTACATAGACTTGTCTCGGAACAAATTCACAGGTGGGCTTCCCTCAGATATTTCTCAAGCTTCAAATCTTCAATACTTCAATGTGTCTAATAATCCAGAGCTTGGAGGTATGATTCCCTCACGAATTTGGTCTCTGCCATATCTTCAAAACTTTTCAGCATCATCATGTAATATCACAAGCAATATCCCTCCATTCAAATCCTGCAAATCCCTTTCTGTCATTGAATTGCATACGAACAATTTAACAGGAACTGTTCCTGAAACTGTTTCCAACTGCCAGGAACTTGAGATGATCGACTTAGCTAACAATAAGTTGATTGGTTCCATACCCGAAGTGATGGCGAAACTTCCTGTTTTAGGTGTCATAGACTTATCACATAACAATTTGAGTGGTCAAATACCGGAAAATTTTGGCAATTCTTCAAGTTTGATAGTCCTGAATGTGTCTTTCAATGATATTTCGGGTTCCATTCCCTCGTCAAAGGCACTAAAAATGATGGGTAGTAGTGCGTTTGCTGGAAATCCAAAGCTATGTGGAGCTCCTCTACAATCATGTCCTGGTTCAGTGGCGATACTGGGTAGCAAAAGCAAGGGGAAGCTCGTATTAGTTCTGCTACTTTGTGTAGGAATTGTCATATTCATTGCAGCAACACTTTTGGGAATATTTTTCTACAGGAGAGGAAGAAAAGGCCAATGGAAAATGGTCTCATTTCTAGGACTTCCTCAGTTTACAGCAAATGACATCTTGAGAAGTTTCAATTCCGCAGAAACTGTGGAAGCAGTGCCACCACAATCACAAGCTGCAGTTTGCCATGCAGTTTTGCCTACAGGGATTACAGCGTCGGTGAAAAAAATCGAATGGGGAGGAAATAGATTGAACGTTGTGTCTGAATTCATAACGCGGATGGGGAACGCAAGGCACAAGAATTTGATCAGAGTGCTTGGATATTGCTACAACAAACATCAGGCTTATCTGCTGTATGATTACTGGCCCAATGGAAATTTGGCTGAAAAGATCAGAATGAAGAGAGATTGGGCAGCAAAGCAAAAAATTGTTCTTGGAATTGCGAGAGGATTATGTTTCCTTCACCATGACTGTTTTCCTGCAATTCCTCATGGAGATTTGAAGTCAAGTAACATAGTTTTCGACGAAAATATGGAGCCCCATTTGGCCGAATTTGGTTTCAAATATTTGATACGGTTGGCTAGTGGCTCAATTCCAGCAACGGTTGACAGAGGAGAATCAGGTACACAGCAATTTACTTTCTTTCTATGTTCATGTTTTACATATTTTTCAAATGTGAAACAAACAAGACAAAACTTTTAATCAAAAGTTTCCTGAAGTCTAGAATCTAGAGAGAGCCTGTAATATGTTTACAAGTACTTGTAGCAAAAGTAGATGATTTTGCTTTGGAAAAAGTATTTGTAGTCATTAGATTCAGTAGGATAAGACGGTTCTAACTGTTAATGAAAACTTAAAGACACGAAAATGAGTTTATTTTGGCTAAAATTCTGCACAGGAGAATTCAACAACGGCAACAAAGAGGAACTATCCGCTGATGTTTATGGCTTTGGACAGATCATTCTCGAAGTTTTAACCAATGGCAGGCTGACAAACACGGGGAGTAGCATACAGAACAAGCAGAGCGATGGTCTTCTACAGGAAATATACAAGGAGAATGAAGTTGGTTCTAGCAGTTCATTGCAAGAAGAGATCAAGTTAGTTCTGGATGTTGCTCTTCTCTGCACCACAAGTACTCCTTCGGACCGGCCATCCATGGAAGAAGCTTTGAAGCTTTTATCAGGGTCGAAGCCTCAAAAGTATATTGCACAAAACTGATGAAGCATGAATTATATTTCAAGTAGTTAAGTTGACATATAAATATATATATATATATATATATATATTAATTTAATAATATAATTATAATTAACATGTTACTTGTTTTGATTTCATTGGTGTGAATACAAAATAATAAAATATTAATGTGTTTATATTTGATATTATAAATTTTTTTATTTTAATTTTATAAGTATAATAAGAATAATTCTTGTTAGTTTATTTAACAAATTGTTTTTTTTTTTAAATGGTTTTGATTTATTGAATTAATTGTTTTTAAAAACTGATAAATATTAAATTAAAATTTTTGAATAATTTATTGATTTTGATGCACCTCTATCAATATGATTTTATTTTTGGTTAAATAAATATTTAATAGAAAATAAGATTTTATTAATAATTTTTTAACCCAAAAAAAAAAACAATTGCATCTTGGACCGGAGGACCTTCTTCCAAAGCCCACACATCTCTATCACTGTCACCGTTACTTTCTCGCCAAAAACAACGAGAGATCGCATATGCGCGCCATTTTGGATTGAGAGAACGGAGAGATCCTTGTTCTTGCGGCCGACTGAAAGAAAGACTTGAAGAAAGCAGAAGGAAGGAATGTCAGGGTGGGACGAGGGCGCCGTGTTTTACAGCGACCCGGCGCAGTTCCCGGAGAATGCGGCGGCGACGACGGAAGCGAAGCATCGCCGCCACTCCATCCAGACCAAGTTCAAAGAATTCATCAGAAACTTCTAGGGGGATAAAAACGTGTTTCCGTACAGAGAGAGTCTGATCGAAAGCCTTAAGTTTCTACTAGTCCACCTTGAAGATCTCCTCGCCTTCGATGCCGATCTACCCTTCCTTCTCCGCTCCTCCCTGGTGGACTACCTTCCTTTGGTACTCCCTCGATTCTCAGTTTTCCTCTTCTTCCCATCTAATTTCACATTTTATAGAATTATTTCAAATTTATTGCAAGTTTAGATTTATAGCTTTTAGAATATTAACTTTATAGACTAGAATGATAATAAAGCCATGAAATTTACGTGTTATAAACCTTTTACAACATCAATTATATATATATATATATATATATATTAATTACTGAATTAATATACATAATTTACATCATCCAATCTTATTGAGCTGCAACAACTATGAAGTTGAAAAGAAAACCATAAAAATATAACTACATATTTCAATTACAGAATCTTCTAGGGAGATGATCGACAGCAAAATAGAAGCACGAAGTCATCCAAGTCTCGACAACATAAAACCATCTTCCTCGCCAATACGGATTCACATATAAAACTATGATGAGCCCCAAGAACCCAATTACGTAGGATACTGTGAAAGTGGTGAAGAAGCTGTTCATATCAATCAAATTATTGCTTTCTTGATTGGCAATTGAAGCTCTTGGCGAGGATGGCGGTGATTCATTGTCATGGCAACTCTTTGGTAAAGGTAGCCCACAAAGAAGAGGATTCTCCTCATAGCTACTCTCGTTGAAGGTTGCAAATTGTGCAGTTGGCTCAGGGATCTTGCCCGATAAGTTATTTTGTGATACTCTGAAAACCGCCAATGCATTTAACTTCACCAACTGGGGAGGGATTTTCCCATTCAATTTGTTGTAGGAAAGATCCAAGCTTTCTATTTGGTTGAGATTTGAAAATGTCACTGGGATTGTGCCCGTCAAATTGTTGTGGGATAGATTCAATGCACGGGTCCTAGTAAGATATCCAATCTGAGGAGGAATCTCACCTGTCAATTTATTGGAAGAAGGATCAATTCCAAACATGATACTCATGGTCCTTTCTTGATAAGTGTAGGAAAAGCTCTTTGTTGTGAAGTCTACAGTTTGTCCCTTTACAATTGAACTTCTATTGACAAAGGAACCATTTGGAACCCGAGTATGATTAAAATATGGAGTTATAGCTTCATAGAGTGAAGTATTATCTAAGCAACTGGGAATTTGACCAGAAAGATTGTTATGGGAAAGATCTATCAACTGCAATTGGTTCAACCGGCACAATTGAACTGGCACTTCACTTTCAAGATTATTACTTGCCAAGAGAAGGAACCTCAATTGGGAGAGTCCGTCAATCCAGCTTGGAATACTACCAAAAAAGAGGTTATAACTAAGATCTAATGTTACCAAGGAAGAGCTGTTGAAGAATGTACCATCTGTTAGCCGTCCTTGCAACATATTTATAGACAATTGAACTTGTTCGATAGACAAAGGACCAAGACAAGATGGTAAACTTCCGGATAAATTGTTCTCTGAAAGGTCCAAATTTTCAAGAGAAACAAGCTGGCAAAACTCCCTTGGAATTGCACCTTCAAGATGATTATTGGACATTATAATATCTTCTAAACCTGATAGATTACCCAACCATCTTGGAATCCTTCCTAACAGATGGTTATCACTAAGATATAAACCTTTCAACGAAGAGCCATTGGACAAACATTCTGGGATCTCCCCAATGAATTGGTTGTCATCCAATTGTAACCTCTCGAACTTTGTCAAGTTAAAACTTTTAGTGAATATGTGACCCTGCGAACTATTGCTTGACAACACAAGAAATTGTAATGAGAAGCAACCCAGGCCAAGTGCTCGGGTATTCCATCAGTCAATTGATTGTGGGATAACTCTAATATTTCCAATGAGTTCATGTTTCCAAACGAGGAGGGAATGCTACCGTTGATAACATTTCTGGAGATGTTTAAATTCTTTAAACTTGGTAGAAATTCTCCAATTTCTACTGGAATGTGACCTCTGATGAAATTGTCGGAGATATCTAGTGTGTTTAATTTTCTGTGAGAATTACTTGGCATGTGAAAAGGTCCAGAAAGAGAGTTGTTGGCTAAAAGAAGTGCTTCTAATTTTGTGTTGTTATCTAACAACCAATTTGGAAAATTTCCAATCAAGTTATTGTGAGAGAGATCAACATGTTTCAATTCATGTTGATCGTAAAGGAAATTGGGGAAAGTGCCACCACAACCGTGACCAGGTAATGTCAAAGAAATTGGTTGGAATTTTGGTGCCATGGAATATTGAGACTCATCAGTTTCTGCATATACTCGACTATTAGTTTCACCATGGAAGATGGTGAGGTTTGAATGGTTGTAAAATGGTCCAAGTGAAATCGGGATTTGGAAGCGATTGTTTGAAAGTGTGAGATGTTGGATGGATGTTAGATGCATAATGGCAGATGAGGAGATGTTTCCGGTAAGTTGATTTAAGGAGACATCTAATACTCGAAGAGATGTCATATTTGCTAAGCACCAAGGTAAGATACCCACTCGTTAGTTTATCAAAAATGCTTTAATTTCGAAAGTTTAAGAAAGTTATTGTTGAAGGCACTGTCATTCATTTCCAAATAGTTCAAATTTTTAAACCTAAGAAAAACTTGAAACTTTAAGCAAATAAATAAATCTGTAATATCTGTTTCAATAAGATTACTGAAAAAATCACTTGTTTGTTTTTGTAAAACCATCCTTAAAATTTTGAAATGCCGCGTAATTGACAACCCTCATTGTCAAATGTTTAAGGGAATTGAAAATTGCAAGAATAATACAGATATGAATAATTTATTTTATATGCGACTTAATTAATTACATGTTAGAAATTGCATTTTGGTAAAATTATTGAACCGAAGCCCAAGCCCCTTTAAGGATGGGAATGATTTCAGAGAGTGTATCAAGGTGTTTCCATTATTAATATTTCAAAGTCTATTTAGATAAAGGCTATTCAACTTTCTCAAACGTTTGTAATCTGTTTAAAATTGAAGAAACACAAAATTTATTTTTAAATATGTTAGATCAAAACCCAATGATTTTTTTTTCTTTTTTGCAAAAAACTAGTATCAAATCTACTTTTTGTTTAATACTATTTTTATTTTATTTTATAGAATATTTTTAAAAAATGCAATTTCATAAAATTATTTTATACAATATATCCCACTCTCATTTTTTTTTTTTTTTTTACTTTCTATATCTCAAATTCAAAAGTCATTAGTTTACTTACAGAGAATTTATAAATACATTTGGGGCTGTAAAACAAGATAAAAATTTTATTAAATAAATTCGAAAATATTAGTAAAACACTTTTGTTTTCTTTATTAGTACTTTTAGGAATCAGAAATTTGTCAATGTCATTCCAACTCAGGTCCAACTCCTCTAAGTTGCTCAAAGAATCGAATTTAAAAAAAAAAAAGTGGTCAGGTCGAGTT
This sequence comes from Swietenia macrophylla, assembly GCA_032401905.1. Classification (NCBI taxonomy): domain Eukaryota; kingdom Viridiplantae; phylum Streptophyta; class Magnoliopsida; order Sapindales; family Meliaceae; genus Swietenia; species Swietenia macrophylla. The sequence continues at coordinate 9,691,655 of CP135561.1, read as the reverse complement.
AATTTAAAACTTCATAATAAAATATCAAAATTTTGTCAAAAGCAATGTCATTGAAAGAGTAAAGTAATGAAGTTTAAGCCAAAATTCAATTCCTTCACTGCTCATGCTACTCAAACATTCAATTTGCTCTACAAATATGGAAAACAAAATGAGAAACATGTTTATCTTTAACATCAAAAGTTCTTTTCACTCCAACTCTAGATAGATGCAAGTTTTTAATGAAGCAAATACCCCTTAAAGAAGAGAAGATGGTATGGTTGAGTGTTAAAACTTGAATCAAGAGTCTCCAACTTACTCAAATTTGCAAAAAGTTAATTAATTTTAAATAAATGTGATAGTAATTTGATGGAACTTCATTATTTAATTTATTTATTTGTCTCAACTGATAATTATATGGTAGATAATTCTTTGAGAAACATCAATCTTTCAAAACGTTAAAAAAGAAAATGACCTAAACTCCTTAAAAAAAAAAAATCTTCACCAATCTTACTCAAACTCATTATTATTTTGTTATTTATTTTGCACTTTTAAATGAGTTTAGTTTAAACTAAACTCCTTATCATTGATGTGAATGAAAACTAAAAATTAAATTTAAATTGTGTGAATTGTATTTAAAATTTTTTTAAAACATTTAAAATTTTATTTTTTATTTATTTCTTAACACAATTTTGGATTTCACATCAAATGGCCCTTCGTTACTCCATTAAAGTATATATTTCAAATCCTTTAATCTTACTGAAGCAAAGTTAAAAGAAAAAAAAAAATCCTGTAGCCAGATTATAATTTAATTACTATTGTTGGATTATTATAAAGCTGAATGAGATCCATAAAGATGGGAGAAGAATTAAGCTTACCTTTGATATCCATAGTTCCTTCCAATCTATTTGCAAACAAATTTAATGCTTTTAATGATGAAAGACTATCTAGAGATGATAGGACGCTATTGTTGAACCTGTTTCCGCCTAAATAGAGAAACTTCAAGTTGGTCAAGCTTGATAGCCTCTCTAGACCTGCAACAAATCAAACAATCTCATGAGAATGACTTCTTTTATGAAGAATCTCATCAATTATAGGTAGTCTAATCTAAATAAAGATCTCCGACAGAATGCTCAAACATAATCTACGTAGCCATTCTTCTTAACATATACACAACTCTTTAAAGACTTATATCACCAAATAATCTCTTACTCTTTATCGAAGACAAAGAAGAGGATAAAATATGCAGAGAATATATTAGAATTGAGTGGTTTCATGGTTAAACGTTAAAATTGTTAAATTTTCTGAATTCATCCGAAACTATTTATGAGATATTTGCCACAAAATATCATCATAAAATGTTGAAATTATGAGGGAGAAAAGTAAAGGACCTTCGTTCTCAACAAAACCGGCTATTTTGTTGAGACTTAAATCGAGTAGCTCTAGTTCTTGGAAAGGAGAGAGCAAAGAAGCATTCAAATACCATTCTTCCAATTCCCAATTCCTAGTACCATTAAGATTTAATTCTTTCACTCTGCCGGAGGTGTGGCTACACTCAACTACTTCCCACAGACAACAATCTGAATTTTCATCTCCCACCTTCCACTTCGCAATTCTGTAAGGAAAATCGAAGAAATGTTTAAGTTGGAAGAGAGCTAGTTCTCTTCCTCGCGACATCCCTCGCTCCAGTAATTTTCATTTAAAAAAAACACAGACATAAGAAGTAGTAACTTCCCCCAACTCACATTTTGAACCCTTCATCTTAAGTGCAAGTAGTCAATACCACCCTGATCTGCAACAAACCACAAGTGGCTCTAAGCTATTTACAACATCAAAATATTAATGCGACCCAGCTTTTAATTGACTTGGCTATCTTCTTCGAGTCTTTGATAAAATTTTCCTTCTTCATTTATTACTATTCTTTTTCATACTTGTTTTATTAGGTGACTATAAATACACGTTTTCCTCATTTTTTAAATTTTTTTTCATTGGATCCATTTTTTTAATCTAAGTGACGCTCTTGAGGCCGGTAAGTGGTGGAGTTACAGAGTCAGAACTGCCCGTATCAAAAGCCTAGAAGTACAAGCTTCAAAGTTTAAAAAAAAAGGGGGGTGGGTGGGGGGGATTCATAAATTTTTGTCTTACTGTTCTGTTACCAAAAAAAATCCAAAGATAAGACTAAAAAGGCAATTTTTAAACTTTCATAAAGCATTTTCTTTGCTTTCCTAATCATCTAAAGTCAAAGGCGAATATCCAACTTATTTAAAAATAGAGGATTATTACCGGACACTCGGCGCTACTGTCAGAGTTCACCTTACGGGGACCGATTTGAGAAGAAAACTAAAAATTGAAAACACCAATTTGGTCAGATTTCAGCCAAAGTGTTTAATGAAAATAAATATTCATTAAACACTTTAATTATTGTCCTTTTAAAATTAATAAATTCAGAATTTCAAACATAATTTGAATTTAAAAATAATAATCAAATAATTATAAATTCCTGAGCAAACATATATACAAATTACAAACTTTAACCGGAACAAGTTTGTTCAAATGGCAACCGAGTTGAAAATGCTGAGCATGACTTTTCATACACATTAATTTTATGAAAGCAAATAACAAGGTTTGACTTACCCTAAAGTCAAATGAAAATAACACAGTTGTACCTGCCTCGAGTCTCGGTCTTGAATTTCACATCTTGTTTTTGGGCATATTGAATAATTTTCCACAATTATGTAAGTCTTCTTTAGAAAAGTATACCTACGTACACAATATTTCCACAAAATCAATTTTCTGTGTCTTGAAAATCCCAAACAAAACTTGATAAAAGCAAACCAAACTTTCTTCTTTCTCTAGAAGTCAATACAATTTTCTTATTTATTTTATTAGGTGAAAGTCTAAGTCAATCTAAAAATTGACACTCATGCATAAAGTTTAATTGAAAATAAAATTATTACTTGACATTGATTTTTTTTTTATTGAAAGCATTTGAAATACTTTTCTATTCTAAAATATACATTATATACACTTAAAGAAAATTTACCTGGTATGTTTTAAAATATATTTATTGTAGCACTTAAACACTAAAAATAAATAAACATATAAAACCATTTTTCCTCTATTTGGAAGCACTTTTGATTGTGCAAGAAAGCACTCCTTGCATGTATTATAAAACGTGCATCATATTCTTTAGAAAGGTACTTGTGTGGTTATAGATGATACCTCAAGGAAAAAAGAAGCAATAACTTGGAAATTAAAATAAATATTAAATTCCATGTTAAACAACCTCTAAACTTGATTGAATTAGTATATAGTTAAGTGTCTATCAGTATCAAATGCTGTTTTGATTAAAACATTTTATGTTATAGAGCCAAAATCTGAATTGGAGTTCAACCATTTTCATGAAAAGCAAACCAAACGTCTCTCTCTCTCTCTCTCTCTCTATATATATATATAGTTAATACATTTTTCTTATTTGGTCAACAAAGACATGTAGACTTTTATCGATTATGGCCTGGATATAGCCACAAAATGGGCAAAGAAATGTGAGGCAACTTGGTATAGTGTTTGACATCACATGTAGTGTAAGCAAAACAATTATGTATTTCGTTCGCAGCATGTTCAGAGAATCAGAAGTTTAGTGCTTTCTCTATAAATTTTTTAAAATAGTAAATTACAATTGTTATTATTATTATTAATTTATTTCCTCTATGAAAATCTTTTGCATTATTTTCCAGTTGGGAAAAAAGTTTCTCCAAGAGAGTATTACCAACCAAGAAACTACCAATAACAAGAAAATTTGATTCAACTTCAATTGAGGTTGAATTTTATACATATTTATATTATCATTGCTGATATAACTTCTAATATTACAAATATCTTTATTTTAATTTTAAAAATACAAATAAAAGATTATTTGTATTTCAAATTTTACGTGAGATACAAACATATATGATGAATAAGTATAAAAGATATTATTAATTTTTATTAAATTTATAATTTCTTTCAATCAATATTATCATGTCACATTTTGTATATAATAGTTTTATCTCTAACATTATTTTTATTTTCTTAACACTTTTTACAAATATTAGCACTAATTCTGGTCAATACAAGAAAAAAATAATTAAATAATTAATATCTCATTTATTTGGAAAATCATAAAAATAATTATTTAAAAATTTTCAAAAAATAAAATAAGTGGATGATTACTAGAAGTTTTCATTATTATATTTCAAACTTTAAATGTGCAATAGTGTCAAACAAATCTTGATGTAGTACTGTTTGATTTGACCAACATAATAAAATGAGAAAAAATGTAAAAAAAGAAAAGAAAGAAAGAAATGGAATGACTTTTTTAGGTCGAAACATGGAATCATTTGAAAAATGAATCGTTATTTTTGCTAGAAAAAATATTCTTTAGTTCTTAAAATTTTAGTTATTTTTAATTTTAGTTTTAAATATGATTATAATTTTGGAATGTTGAAAAATTTATGAACCATAAATCTCCACTACAGTAGAGAAAAACTATTGAAATAATCGAGTAACAGAGATCCATTATCGATAAGTTTCTCAATATTCGAAAGATCAAACATGAGAAAAATTATATATCTATATAAATATATGTTGGAAAATATATTGGACCAATTTTCGATATATTACTAGTAGAGAAATGATCAATGTTATCTACCACGAAAGTATTGCCAGCAAAGGTATAGCTTTTTGAGGGCTCTCTCGGGCTATAGCCCAGATTGTTCCTCAATTTTTTGTTTATAGAGGTTCTTATGTTATTAGTTAATTGAAATATAATTATAAAAAAATGAAACTGCATATCTTTTATTTTTATTAATACCTCTCAATTTTATTTAATTAAAATTATAGGTAAGTAATTAATAAATAATTTTTTTGATATGTTGAATTCATTTATTTGTTTAGACTATGCATTTTTTTTAATTATTGATAACATCTAAAAATTGAGAATATAATCAAGTTTAATATATAAATATTTAATATTTAGGGCTGGGCTGAAAGTTTAATATGATATTTTTGGAAACAAAAATAGATGAAACTTATTAGGTATGCTACGGAGTTGTACTACTTCGACTTGATATTAAGAGTTTCCACTTTCCACTTCCCAGGGGTGGTTTCTAAGTCACTGCTTTCGATACCAATCTAAGCCTCAGTCTATTTTACTTGAGTTGTCCGATCCACCAGAGAAAGAAACTCCGGACAGTTTCCCACAATTATACTGTACAGTGGTACTAGCAATCCTGGGAAACGGCAATTTATATAAAATAATCTCTCAGGAATTTCATCCGCCAGTTTGATCCCCCTAGTTGATTCCACCCTGATAAATAAAATAATTTTATTCTAAAATATATATTATATATATATGCTTAAACAAAATTTAATTATATTTATGTTAGTACTCAAACCTTAAAATTAAACAAACATATAAAATCATTTTTCTCTCCGTGAAAACATTTTTCATAGTGCTAGAAAGCACTCCTCGCATGTATTACTACTATACGCAAATTTAGTATTCCTGGCATATGCGTAAGAATAGCAATTTTACCTGCAAAATTACTAACATTTAATTCTAACAAGACAAGTTTGATTTGCATCTTAACAGGTTTAGGATGAAGTTTAGAAAAAAAATAAAAATTTGCATGGAGTTTAATGAATATAAATGCGAATAAATGTTCTTGTGTACATGTTAGGACCAAGATTTCAAGTTGTTTTGACAGAAATATCTTTTGACAGTTGGAATGTCTCTGTCACTACGGAACTGGACTCGTCGAGTTTCAGAAACAGAAATGACATCTAAAATATCTGTTCTAAAGATATTTGGGAAATTTGGCACCCAGAAGAATTTCTGAGAACACCCCTTAACATATTATTTATTAGGTATTTCAGAAATAAGCAACTATATACTTGTTGACGCCACAGTTTTTATTGTGGTTGATAAACTCAACTGTATTAGCTGGAAATCATGAAACCAATATGACCTTGTCAACTTTTGGAAATATTGTGGGAGCTTTCGAGAAAAAAGAAAGTTAAATTTGTGCAATTAGATATCTATTCTGATTCTTGTTTCATTTTAAAACGCACGGTTTTTGCTAATTAATACTTTCCACTGAGATGGTGATTCTTGTAGGACATGAGGCGGCAGGCAAATGAAACAGGTGAGGCTGCTCCCACACCCATTGCTGTAAGGCAGCTGCAATCAATTGTAAGGTTAAGTGAGGCACTTGCAAAAATAAAACTGTATGTACTGGTCTTAAACATGAGATTGTGAGTTATCTATGTTGTTGTCAAAAATGATGCTGGGGATGTTGACTTGTGATACTAGCATATTTCAAATGTTAACTGAACATTCAGGAAGATTGGAAACTTATAACTAGAATAATTTCAAATGGAATTATCAAGTCTCCGCAGCTTAATTTACGTCATTGCCGAATTTTTCTGTGCTGTCTTTTGTGAATATTGAAGTGCAAAATTTCCGAGAATTTATTTGTTTTGCATCTAGCCTACTAGCTTATTTGCCACTCTTACGCTAATCATAATGTTAGGATCCATATTGCCACTGAAAATGAAGTTAATGAAGCAGTAAGACATTTTATTGTTTCCACTATGGATGCAGCAAGATCTGGAATAAATCAGCAAGTAAATCTTCCTGCTGAGATGGCTAATGAGACAAAGGTTTGTCATGAAAACTAGGGCTTTCGTTTCTTTCGCCTCTCTTTATTTACTCCTCAACTTGGTGTTAATCATTATTTTCCCATTAAACGGCAAGCTGAAACTCAGACAAAGAGAACACTACCCATTGGAAACCAAATATTGCAGAAAAGGCTAATTGATGATCTCACGAGAATGGGGATGAATGAATCAAAGGAAATTATTAGTTAAATATTGATTGCTTCAGGAGTTAATTATATAAACAGTGCTGGAGTTCTAATTTTCTCATGTGGAGAAAAACAAATCAAAGTTTAATATCTCATGTAAATCCATTCATTTTTCATTACATCGTTTATTATCAGGTGACTTTGAATTTTCCTCAGTACAAAAATAGTCACTGTCTCCCTTAATTTCTCGCTCTAATTGATTTTCTTCTCCATCAATGTTATCCGTCATCATGTTTATGACAAATAAATAAATAAATATTGATAGCACGGTTTAGAGGAGCGGATCATCGATATATATATATATATATATAACTGAATAAAAGTAGAAATTTTGCATCATATAATCTTATTGAGCTGCAACAACTATGAAGTTGAGAAGAAAACCATAATAATGTGACTACATACTTCAATCACAGAATCTTCGAGGGAGATGATCGACAACAAAATAGTAGCTGGAGGTCATCCACGTCTCAACAAGATAAAACCATCTTCCTCGCCAATACGGATCCACGTATAACACTATGATGATCCCCAAGAACACAATTACGTATGACACTGTGAAAGTCGTGCGGAAGCTGTCCATGTCAATCAAATTATAGTCTTCTCGATTGCCAATCGAAGCTCTTGACGTGGATGGTGGTGATTCAATTTCGTTGCAACTCTTTGGTAAAGGCAGCCCACAAAGAAGAGGATTCTCCTCATAGCTACTCTCGTTGAAGGTTGCAAATTGTGCAGTCGGTTCAGGGATCTTGCCTGATAAGCGATTATGTGATACTCTAAAAACCGCCAATGCATTTAGCTTCACTAGCTGGGGTGGGATTTTCCCATTCAATTGGTTGTAGGAAAGATCTAAGCTTTCGATTTGGTTGAGATTTGAAAATGTTACTGGGATTGATCCCGTCAAATTGTTGTGGGACAGATTCAATGAGCGAATCCTGGTAAGGGATCCAACTTCAGGAGGGATGTCACCTATCAGTTTATTGCAAGAAAGATCAATTCCAAACATGTCAGAAAGAGGTCGTCCTTGATAAGAGTAAGATATTTCCTTTGTAGTAAACATTATTTTTTCCTTCTTTCCCATTCGACGCCCAACTTTAAAAGACCCGCCGTTATCTACAAGGAAATGCTCTGAATCTGAAGTTGGGGTTGCAGCATCATAATAGCCTTTATGGAGTGCAGTGTTATCTAAGCAAGTGGGAATTTGACCAAAAAGATTGTTATGAGATAAATCCATCAATCGTAATTGGTTCAGTCGACATAATTCAACTGGCACTTCTCCTTCAAGATTATTATTAGCCAAGATAAGGTACCTCAATTGAGAAAGTTTGTCAATCCAATTTGGAATATGACCAGATAAAAGGTTGTAACTAAGATCTAATGTTACCAAGGAAGAGCTATTGCAAAATGTACCATCTTTTAGTTGTCCTTGCAACATATTTTTGGACAAATGAACCTGTCTGAAAGACGGAGGACCAAGACAAGATGGTAAACTTCCAGATACTTTGTTCTCTGAAATGTCTAAAATTTCAAGAGAATCAAGCTGGCAAAACTCGGTTGGAATTGGACCTTCAAGATGATTATTGGATATTATAATATCATTTAAACTTGACAGATCACCCAACCACCTTGGAATTCGGCCAAACAGATGGTTATCACTAAGATATAATCCCTTCAACCGACGGCTGTTAGACAAACATTCTGGTATCTCTCCGACGAAGTAATTGTCATTCAAATGTAACGTCACCAAATTTCTCAAGTCACAACCTTTGGAGAATATATGACCTTGCAAACTGTTGCTTGACAACACAAGATTTTTTAATGAGAAGCAACCCTTGGCCAAGTGCTCAGGCACTCCATCAGTCAATTGATTGTTGGATAAGTCTAAGATCTTCAATGAGTTCATATTACCGAATGAGGAAGGAATGCTACCATAAACAGCATTTCTAGAAATATTTAACTCCCTTAAGCTTGGTAGAAATTCTCCAATTTGTACTGGAATATGACCTTCGATCAAATTGTTGGAGATATCTATTATGTTTAATTGTTTGAGAGGATTACTTGGCATATGAAAAGGTCCGGAAAGAGAGTTGTTGGCCAAAACAAGGTATCCTAATTTTGTGTTGTTTTCTAACAACCAATTAGGAAAATCTCCAGTCAAGTTATTGTGAGAGAGATCAATAAATTCCAATTCATGTTGATGGTAAAGGAACTTAGGGAACGTACCACCATATCCATGACCAAATAAGCTCAAAGAATTTAGTTGGAATTTTGGGGCCATGGAATATTGTAACTCATCATCAGTTTCTGCAAATACTTGATCATTATTATCACCATCGAAGATGGTGAGATTTGAATGGTTATAAAATGATCCAAGTGAAACTGGGATTTGGAAGTGATTGTTTGAAAGACATAGATATTGGATGGATGTTAGATGTTTAAGAGGAGATGAGGAGATGTTTCCAGAAAGTTGATTGGAAGAGACATCTAATTCTTGAAGAGATGTCATATTGGCCAAGCACCAAGGCAAGCTACCCCGTAGATCATTAGAGTCAATACGTAACTCTTGCAGATGCACCAACTCACAAAGGCCTGAAATCCATCACAAAGAGCATAAATTTTATAAACATATTAATCAATGATTGAACAGATACATTATTTCATATTATAATTCACAAGAAATAAAACTTTTCAATAAATATATTAATAAATTATATACCACATATTTAATTTTATTACTTTCTCAAAAATAATAAATTAAAAAATTAGTTCACTAAGATAGAGAAAGAGAGAGAATAATTAACCTTGATTATACAGCGTGCCTTTAAGTCCACAATTGGACAAATATAAAACTTTAAGTGACCTACTTATTTGAAGAAAGCTGTTGTTGAGGGCAGTGCCAGACTTGTCCAAAAATTCCAAATTTTTAAACTTAAGAAAACCTGAAAAAATTAAATAAATAAATAAATCTGTAATCTTCCTATTAGTACAATAACTAGTAAATGACTTGTTTGTTTCCGTAAAATTAACCTTGAAATTCTGAGATTCCATGAATTTCACAATCCCGCATAGAGAAACTTTTAAGGGAGCTAAAAGTTGCAAGACTTTGTAAAAGGCTTATATGAAAAGAAGAACGGTCCAGTGTCAACTCTTCCAAATTGGTAAAATTCTGCAAATCTATTAATTCAAATCTATTATTTACACACACACACACATGTATATATGTGTGAATAATTTATTTTATATGTTAATTAATTAATTACCTGTTGAAATCAGTAGTTTTTTGGTAAAATTATTGTACTTAAGATCAAGCTTCTTTAAAGATGGGAATGATCCCATAGAGTGCAGCAGGTGGCTTCCATCACTAATATTTCCAACACCTTCTAGATAAATGCTCTTCAACTTCCTTAAACCTTTGTAATCTGTTTAAGATTAGAGAAATACAAAATTTATTTTTAACAACGCTGGATCTAAACTTAATAACTTGGAATCATTTTTTTTTTTAGTATTAACATATACTAATTTTAAATACTCAACAAAATATTATTTTTATTTTATTTTATAAAATATTTTATAAGAACACAATTTTATAAAATTATTTCATATAATACGTTGCACTCTCTTTTTTTTATTTTTTTGTATATCTCAAATTCAAAAGTCATTAGTTTGTTTGCAAAGATTTTATATATCCATTTAGGGCTTTGAAACATAATGAAAAATTTATTAAATAAATTTGAAAAAATTAGTGAAATACTCTATTTTCCTTACTAGTACCTTCAGGAACCACAAATTTGTCAATTGCATTGAAGCTGAGGCTCAACTCCTCTAAGTTGCTCAAAAAATCTAATTCTGAAAAGTATTTAAACAAAGTTAATTAAAACTTTACAATAAAATATGAAAATTTTTGTCTAAAGTAATGACATTGAAAGAAGAAATTAATAAAGTTGCTCTATTAAAGCCAAAATCCAGTTCCTTCATCACTCATGCTAATCAAATATTCAATTTATTTTGAAAAATAAAATGAAAAATATCCGTACCTTGAACATCAAAAGTTCCCTCTAATCCAATATCAAGTAAATGTAAGGCTTTTAATGATAAAAGACCACTTAAAGAAGAGAAGATAGTATGGCCGAAAATGTTTCCACCTAATCTAAGTGACTCCAACTCAGTCAAACCTGCAAATAATTGATTATTTAACCTTAATTATTATTGTATAAAAACATATCAGTGATTGAAATAAACGGGATAGTGATCATTTGATGTAACTTTACCTTTTTCCTTATTTATTTCTCTCAACTTGATTACGGGAGATTTAATGAGTAATAAAAATAAAATATTTTAATTTAATCTGCGGGCAAGATATTTTTTCTAATGCAATAGTTAATCAAAAATACAGTATTCATTTAATTATATATTTTTAAACATTTTGTATTTAACTACTAAAAGTATCTCATGGGTCTACATTTTTATTTTTTCAAAAAAGTAAAATTTCAATAAGAATTTTTTGCATTGTAGCTAATGAACAACTCAGAGTTAATTAAAATATAATAAGATCTAAATTAAGCAATGGCATATTGAACAAGTATATTAATAAAGTTTCTCAACTAAAGCCAGAGAGATTCACGAATATGGGAGATAAAATGATAAGCATGCTTTCCTTTAAATGAGAAAATTAAATAAGGTTATGAGCTAAATCAAGATCCTTCAATTTTTTCAAAACTAAAAAGAATTATTATCAAAAATATATACAAATTAACTATTTATTGAAATAAATATGATGCTCATTTGATGGAAACTTTTCATTTAAATTATTTATTTCTCTCAATTGATAATTCTTTGAGAGAGGTAAATTTTTATTATTATCCTTTAACATATTTAAAAGATAGAGATTAAAATGTAAATCTATAAATATAGAATTTGCTAATTTCTATCGAACATCAAATGTAAATATCTCATAATAAAAAAATTAATAAAAGGTATTTGATTATAATTTTTAAATATAATTTTAGAATTAATTTAATATTTTAATTTTTTTATTTTTAAATTTCTTTTTAAATTTTTTTATAATATCATATGAATTTAAAACAGAACAAAACTTGTTAATAAAAAGAAAAATCAGATTCAAATTGTGTAGATTGTATTTCAAAATATTATTTTTCATTTATTTCTTAACACAATTTTAGATTGTACATCACTTCATTAATGTGTCTATTTGAAAACATTTAATCTTACAGAAGCAAAGATTAAAAAATTTAAAAAAATTCTCTAGCCAAATTATAATTTAATTATATTAATATTGAATTATTATAAAGCTGAATGAGATCCATAAAGATGGGAGAAGAATCAAGCGTACCTTTTATATCTATTGTTCCTTCCAATCTATTACCAGACAAACTTAAATTTGTTAATGATGAAAGAGCATCGAGAGACGAAAAGATGCTATTGTTGAACATGTTGCCGTCTAAATAGAGAAACTTCAGATCGGTCAAGCTTGATAGCCTCCCCAGACCTGCAACAAATCAAACAATCTCAAGAGAAAGAATTCTTTTATGGATGAATCTCATCGATAATATATAGTCTAATCTAAGTGAAGATTTTCGACAAAAATGTTCTAAGATAACAAATTTTCAAAACCTGCATAGGCATTCTTCTTAATACGTACACAAGTACGTAAAGACTTATTTTACCAAATAATCTCATACTCATTATCTAAAACAAAGAAAAGGACAAAATGCATGCAGAATATCTTAGAATTGTGTGGTTTCATGATTAAATGTTAAAATTGTTAAATTTTCTAAATTCATCTGAAAATATTTAAGAGATATTTGCCATGAAATATCATAGTAAAATGTTGAAATTATGAGAGAGAAAAAAAAAAAAAAAAAACAGACCTTCGTTCTCCACAAAACCGGCTATGTTGTTGTAACTTAAATCGAGTAGCTCTAGTTCTAGGAAATGAGAGAACAAAGAAGCATTCAAATACCATTCTCCCAATTCGAAATTCCTAGCAAAAACAAGATGTAGTTCTTTCACTCTGCCTGTGGTGTTGCTGCACTCAACTGCTGCCCACAGACAACAATCAGAATTTTCATCTCCCTCCATCCAGTTTGTAAGAGAGTTAGGATCATTGAAGAAATTTTTAAGTTGGAGGAGAGCTAATCTCTCTTCCTCCCGACATCCCTCGGTCCATGAATTTTCATTTAAACCAAACACAAACATAAAAAGCAGTAACTTCACCCACACACATTTTGAACCCATCATCTCAAGTTTAAGTAATTAATACCACTCTGATCTGCAACGAACAACAAGCGGCTCTACGCTATTTATAACATCAGAATATAAATGCAATCCAACTTTTAATTGACTTGGCTGTCTTCTTCGAGTCTTTCATAAACTTTTTTTTTTTTTAATTTATATATTGCTATCCTTTTTCATACTTGCTTTATTAGGTGACATTAAATAAGCGTCTTTCCTCGTATTTTTTATTGTTATTTTTTTAATCATTTTTTAATCAAAATGGCCCCTTTAAGGCCAAGTAAATAGCGCAGTGGTGCATTCATAACTATCCTTATCAGAAGTATATAAATACGAGCTTCAAGGAAAGGAAAAGAGATTCAAAAATTTCGTAATTTTAAATTTAAGTCAGATTAAAAATTTTACACTCACACATGCAGTTTGATTGAGAACAAAATTGTTGCTTGATATTGAAATTTTTTTTATTAAAAGCATTTGAAATAGTTTTTGATTTGAAAATATACATAGTATGTGCTTAAAGCAAAGTTACAAGTATTTTTAAAGTATATTTACGGCAGTACTCACACGCTAAAATTAAATTCATATTACCATTCAATAATTCCTTTCAATTGTTTACCGTTCAAAGATAATTTTGTGAAGAATGAAAGTGCATCAAGAGACGAGATGATGCTATTGTTGAACATGTTTTGGACTAAATCGAGAAACTTTTAAGTCGCTCAAGCTTGATAACCTGTTTAGAGAATATCATGGATTAATGTAGAAAGTCTAATTTGATGGCCAACCCAGTTGACAAGTCTGAGCATGACTTGACTTTTTATGCACGTACCATGATATTAATTACTTAATTTCATGAAACCAAATTACACGGTTTGAGCCGAGCTGAGCTCAGCAACTCAACCAATTCTAGTCTTCGCGTACTAGTGTGTTTAGAAAAATTTTCGGAATCGCTATCTCTCTGTTTTACTGCAACTGCAGGTATGTCAGTATAATTAATATAACTTACTCTACCGTTCTTAATTCTAAGATAATATAATCATGATGTATGGTTGCATTAAAATGTTGAAGACGGCCAGGATTATTGAAGAAATGTTGTTCAAGTTTTACGTGGCTTTAAATCAGAGTCTTTTCTTTTTCACATATCTTTATTGTTAACCCTTAATTGTTTTCTTTTTAAGTCTTTGATTAACTTTTTTACGTAGACTTGACCGACTTCGTAAGTCTTTAATAATTTTCTTTTTTTTTTTCCTTTTTTGTTTTCAAACGTCCACACTGACATGGCCCTAATATACAATCAAACGAGACTTTTAAATTTTGATTATCTTATAAACTAACTAGTTAAATTATTCTCTTGAAAATTCATTTCATAATTTTGAGTACATAGATATAGAATCCTAACAAGATAATTAATTGATTTGGTTGTCTTCTTCAAGTCTTTATCGACTCGGCAGTCTTCTTCAAGTCTTTGATAATAGTTTTAATTTTGTTTTCGGTTTTCAATTGTTCACACATGATCCTGGTCCAATGCCATGTCTTTATTTATTGGTCTTTAAACAGTCAGGGTTCCCCGGTATACACTCAAATAAGACTTTTGAATTTTGAGTGTATGGGACCTGCAAGGGTACTCAAAACTTGGTTGCTTGTTTTATGCTTAAAATTAGATTCAATTGAATTATATTTAATATTGTATTAAAAAGATTATTAGTTCCATTAAAAACAAGTTTTAATTTAATTTTAAGTATAGTTCTATTATTTTATTTAATCGAATTTTTATTTAATTTTATTTTTGTTTAAGTAAGATTATTAGTTTATTATTTTCTTAATTTAGATTAAACTTTATTACTTTGTTAATTGGAAAATTATTGTCTGTTTAGGACGAAAGAGCACCGAAAGACGATAAGTCGCTCAAGCTCGATAGTCTGTTTAGACAGTCCCGTGGATTAAAATCCAATTTGATGGCGACCCAATTGACAAGTCTGAGCATGACTTGACTTTTCATACACGAACAGCTACACGCGATATTAATTAGTTCATTTCAGGAAACTAAATTACACGTAATGTACTCAGTCTTCTTTAATTAAATGTATCCTACCTCAAGTCACTCGGTCTTGAATTGATGGTCTCCTCTACATCTTTATTTTCCGCAATTCTGTAGTCTTCTTCTTTTGAAAGGCATACCTCTATATATACGAAATCTTTCCACCACGAAATAAATTATCTTCATCTTTTTGTGAAAATAAATCATATTTTCATCTTTTTTTTTAAGTTAATACACTTTTTAAATTTATTTTATTAAGTAATTTTAAAATTTAAATCAGTTTAATAATTAATTTTCTTTCGTAAAGTTTAATTATCTTAGTTGTAAAATAATTTTAGTAATGATTGAAAATAAAATAGTTAATTGATGTTGAAATTTTTTGTGAAAGCATTTGTATATATTTAAAAAAAATGTCTATCAGATGTTAATAGTATTCTTATATATCGGATGATCAACTTGTTTAACAAAGAAGGCGCGTAAACTTTCATCAATTAGGAGTTTGAATGGGGTGGGCTGAAATGAAACTCAAGAAAACTCGCGCCAAAAAGGCTGAGAGTCTCCTCCATACACTTGTAGTCTTGCTTTGAGCAAATAAAATTCTTCTTAACGTGTTCGATCCCGTAGAAATTAATTGTACTGCCGAACCACGTAATTCTTATTTGTTCATTGTAGGCGTGATTGATTCTGTGGATTTCTTGATGGGATTAAGTTACTTATGTTCAAGAAACATTCGTGGATTGATTTCTTTACTCAAGATCCTAGCAATTTAATAGTGTTATAGTCTTGGATTTCTTTATATTGGATTCAAAAAATTGGAACATATAATTTTGGTCTCGGATTACTTGTAATTTCATGCCAGGAAATTACATATTTCCACGGTAGAATTGCTAAGGGAGTTGATCGACGACAAAACAGTAGTTGGATTCACGCATAGAACTACAGCACTTCCCAAGAGCACAGTCATATAAGATACTGTAAATGTAATATAGAAGCTGTCCATGCCAATCAAACTGTAGTTGTCTTCAGCACTATGAGTTGAAGATTTTGGTATCAAACACGATGATCCAATTTCATTCCAACTCTTTGGTAACGGCAGTCCCCAAACAATAGGATTCCCTTTGTTATTTGAATGTGAACTCAACCCACGAAAGCAAATTTAACAAATCAACACAATAACATTCAATAGAAAACAAATGAAGTTCAAGAAAACAGGGACTGATTTATTTCCTTATTGTATCAAATAGAAAAACTGGTACTTGTTCAAGAAAACACTCACTCTTCTTTATCTTGATTTTCCCTCTCAAAATCTAAGCCCAGATGAGAATGCTTTCTTCCCTTGTTATATTTCGTTCGACAGTCATCATCTCTTTCTTTTCTGTTTTTATAGTTTTAACTAACTCCTAAAACTGACAACTCAAGACAGAAAACTTGGACAGCTCAGCTTTAATTAAACCAGCTGGGCCAATGACAAAGAAACACACCTAACAGCTCTAGCAAGAGAAAACTAACTGACTTTAGCAGAATTTTGAGTCAGTAAACTACATCCTTCGTAGCCGTTTTCCTTAAATGTTGAAAATTGTGCGGTCCACTCGGAAGTCTTGCCGGATAAATTACTGTTCGCCATACTGAAAACAGCCAACGCCTTTAGCTCCACGGTGCGAGGAGGGTTTTTCCCTTTCAAGTTACTGTAGGAGCTTTCCAGTAGCGTGAGATTAGAAAATGTTCCTGGAATTGTTCCAGTCAAATTTTTGTGGGATAGATTCGTGCACGAATCCTTGGCACATATCCAATTTGGTATAATAACATGACTTCCACGATTACAGGTGTCTCTAGTGGCTTATTTTATTGTTAAAAGAAAAAAAAAATCGTATTGAAAGTTTTTGAAGTAATTGAATATTGAAGAGAATATTTAACTTGAAATCGTTGTTATTCAATACGAGGCAACTACATATTTCCATGACAGAATAGTTTACGGGCATGGTCTACAACATAATAGTAGCAGGATGTCATCCACAGCTCAACAAGATAAAACCATCTTCTTCGCCAATTCGGATTCACGCATAAAACTGCAACAACCCCTAAAACCACAATTGCATAAGACACTATAAAGCTTATGTAGAAGATGTCAATGTCAAGGAAATCACCCTCTTCTTCGTTGTCATCGTTCGAAGGTGTCAAATTTGGCGATGACCCCATCTCATTGCAACTCTTGGGTAATGGCATTCCACAAAGAAGAGGATTATCCTCGTAACTATTCTCCTTAAAAGTTGCAAACTGTGCAGTCCATTCTGGAATCTTACCTGATAAGTTATTATGTGCCACACTGAAAACAGCCAACGAAGTTAGCTCTACAAGCTGAGGAGGGATTATTCCAGTCAAGTTGTTGTAGGAAAGGTCTAAGCTTTCAATCTGCTTGAAATTTTTAAATGTTGCCGGGATTGCTCCTTTCAAGTAGTTGTGGGATAGATTCAGTGCACGAATCCTGGTAAGATGTCCAATTTGAAAAGGAATCTCACCTGTCAGTTTATTACAAGAAAGATCAATTCCAAACATGTTTTCCAGAGGCCTTCCTTGATAAGTGTAAGATATTTCCTTTGTTGTGAACGTCAAGGTTTCTTCTCTTCCCATTGGACTTCCGTTGTCTGGAGTGAAATCATCAATTGCAGGCATAGGAGGTGAAGCTAAAGCATCGTGATAATCTTCATTGAGTGCAGTGTTATCTAAGCAAGCAGGAATTTGACCAGAAAGATTGTTACGAGAGAAATCTACCAACCGCAATTGGTGCAACCGGCACAATTGAACTGGTACTTCACCTTCTAGATTATTATTGGTCATGATAAGGTAACTCAATTGTGAAAGCCTGTCAATCCAATCTGGAATGCTACCATTCACGCGGTTATAGCTGAGATCTAATGTCACCAAGGAAGAGCTGTTGTAGAATAAACCATCTTTTAGTTCTCCTTCTAACATATTCTTGAACAAGTGAACTTGTTCCATAGCTAAAGGGTTGAAACAAGATGGTAAACTCCCAGAAATATAGTTCTCAGAAAGGTCCAAAATTTGAAGAGAATTAAATTGACAGAACTCCATTGGAATTGGACCAGTGAGACGATTATTTGGCAACATAATATCTACCAAATCTGTTAAATTTCCCAACCATCCTGGAATTTTACCAGAGAGAGAGTTGTCACTGAGATAAAGACCTTTCAATCGTGGACAATTTAACAGGCTTCTAGGGATCTCTCCAATGAAGTTATTGCCATCCAACTGTAACCACAAGAAGTTTGTAAAGTTCAAATTTCCAGAAAGTATACGACCTTCCAAATTGTTGTTGGATAACACGAGGATTTCTAATGAGAAGCAACCCATGGCCAAGTGCTCGGGTATTTCCCCAGATAACTGATTGTTGGATAAGTCCAGAGTATGCAATGAATTCATTTCACCAAATGAAGACGGAATGCTACCATTAACAGCATTCCCGGAAAGGTTTAAATATGTTAAACTTGGGAGATATGCACCAATTTCTGAAGGAATGTGACCTTGAAGGAAATTACTGGAGACAACTAGTACTTTTAAGGCCGTGTGAGAATGAGTTGGCAATTGGAAAGCTCCTGAAAGAGAGTTATTTATAAGAAAAAGCGCATCTAATCTTGTGTTGTTCTCTATCAACCAATTTGGATATCCTCCTTGAAATTGTACGTGAGAGAGATCAACTTGTTGCAAGTCATTTTGATAGTAAAGGAATTTGGGCAATTTGCCACCATTTCCGGGGCCAGACAATAACAAGTAATTTAACTGAAATTTGGGGACCAGAAGATGTGACTCATCTTCGACAAATATTTGGTTATTCTCGCCTTCAAAATAGGAGAGATTTGAATGATTGTAAAAAGGGCCAAGTCCAATTGGAATTTGGAAGTGATTGTTTGAAAGTAAAATGGATTGGATTGAAGTTAGATATCTCAGAGGAGATGAAGAGAAATTTCCAGAGATTTGATTAAAGGAGAGATCTAATAAGAGAAGGGAAGTCAAGTTTGCAAAACACTGAGGCAAGGTACCCTCTAAATCATTCCGATCGAGAGACAGATGCTGCAAATTCAACATCTCACACAAACCTGAAATATAATATTCATAACAAATTAATATTATTTAACCAATTCTCCTAATTTATTTATTTTATGTACGTCATTGATTTTCTCCTTTCTTGAGTTTAATGAAATAAATTTAATTCTATAACTATTAAATACTTTATTAAAAAAATAATAATAATTTGGGAATGGGTGATTAACCTTGATGATCTGTTACACTGCCGTTGAGTCCGCAATCAGACAACATTAAAATCTGAAGAGAAGTCATCGGTTTGATTATTTGAAGA
Source organism: Swietenia macrophylla (assembly GCA_032401905.1). NCBI lineage: Eukaryota > Viridiplantae > Streptophyta > Magnoliopsida > Sapindales > Meliaceae > Swietenia > Swietenia macrophylla. The sequence continues at coordinate 9,672,115 of CP135561.1, read as the reverse complement.
AACTTGTTGTCCATAGCAGTTCCTGACATGTCCAAATGCTCCAACTTCGTGAAATTCAGGTAACCTACAAGTTTGAAATTAAATACATAGTGTAAGATAAACTAATTATCTACAAATTATTTATTATATTGTTTAATGAAATTGTGTTATGTATTTATTTATTTTAAATTCAATTGATTATGAAATATTCTTGATTTACCTTCGAAGTTTGGGATGCCATTAACTTTACCATCCGTCATCCACATACTTTTGAGCGAAGTTGAAGCTCCAATGCTTTGAAGAAAACTTATATGAAGAGAAGATTCATCCAAGTTCAAGCTTTCCAAGCTGGTTAAATTCAGCATCTCTATCGAAACATAGCAACAACTTTCAATGAAGTTACTGAAAATTATAAGTATCTGAATTTAGAAAATACAAACGTCCACGCGAAAAGAAATTAGTAGATATGATTTACCTTGAGATTTCACTGTTCCATTAAAGTCATTACCGCTAAGATCAAGTGATTGCAGGGATGGGAGTGACCCAAGTGAACGTAACAAAGCGTTTCCATCGTTACTTTTTATGCTTCCTAGTTTTAAAGTATTCAACTTCCTTAAACCTTTGTAATCTGTAAATGAAAATTTATTTCATCATTATTTACTACTGAATAAATAACATTGATGCATTTAATTGAATTGCTTCTGAAAAATTGACACATAATTTCTTTCTAACGTACCTTTGGGAAATGCAAATTTCTCTATCTCATTTTCGCTCATGTCAAGCTCCTCTAAGTTTCTCCAAGAATCTATTTCGGAGAGAAAAGTTAAAACATAATTAATTAAAAAAAATTTTGAGGAAAAACAAGAAAGTGTGTTTAAACAGGGAATATATCAATGTACTCTTGTAATTAATTAAAAAAATTATACAAAATTATTCACAAATTATAATAAAAAAATAAAACTATGTTGTGATCTTTACCTTGAAACCAGTTCAAGATCGATTCTTTTTCACAATCAATTCAGCACATATGATCAACAACACAAACATAATCGAACAAATGCAAATAAAAAAAAAAAAAAGCACTGAAATTACTTGGTTCAGCAATATGCACACATCCACTGAAAAAACTTTATTAATCAAGATGAAAATTACATAGATACAGAGGGCATTCACAGCTTCAAAAACAAGCTAAATAACTCTTAATTTGAATGCCTACAACTCGAGATATTGATCCCGAAACATGACCCAACAACCAGCTATTTATACCTACAATTACCAGAAAGAAACTAACCCAGAACAAAAATACCTGTTTCAGTTTGTAATGTCATTTAAAATTGCTACGTACAACCCAAAGGAATTCTGAGTGCACCCTCAACAACGTAAGGATAAAGTTTTGAGTACTTTCTTGTGCTGTCGGATGTGACATCGAAATTCGTATCGTAAACTTCTCCTAATTTTCTTGCAGAATTTTAAATAATTTCTCATAAAATCCATCAACTATCTTCTATAAGAATTTGTAAACCAAGAAGATTATTTAACACAGAAATTACATAATATCAAAATTACAAAGGGAGGAAAGAAGAAGAAAAATACCAGGGTTCTGATCGAAACAACCGGCTATACGATTGGAACTCAAGCCAAGAGACTTGAGTTCTCGAAAGGGAGAAAATAAAGAAACATTGAGATCCCATTTACACGAATCCCAACTCCTAGTAGAAGAAAGATCAAGTTTAATCACTCTGCCTGTGCTGTTTTTGTTGCCAATGTCGTCGTCGTCGTTGCACTCAACACCTTCCCATTGACAACAGTCTGGGTTCTCATTTCCTTCGACCCAGTTTGTAAGTCCGTGAGAATCATTGAAGAAATATCTGAGTTGCAAGAGAGCCAATCTTTCTTCCTCCCAGCATCCTTCAGTTCTCCAATTACTTTCTAGGAAAACAAACACCAAAAGTAATTTCATCCACAAACATTTTGAGCCCATCTTAATCACTCCATACATCCCTCTGCAGCTCACAGGTATGCGCTCTTTATACTTATAATTTTATTATTATTTTTTCATTTTTTGCTTCTCCATTTCTTGGTTGTGTATTTTTCATTTATCCACACAAATCTTCTTCTCTTGATATTTCTCCACAACTTTGAATCACTGCACTAAAGAGATCCGTTTTGACAAGGACGTGCAGGGGTCCAAGAGATAGGATAACCAATTTTAATACATAGTTATGCAATTTACCCTATATTTGAGGATTAAAAACGATTATTTTCATAATTATATGTTGAAACAATCAGCAGGGTTTTAGATGAAATGGAATAGGATAATTTGATTAATAAAAAAATAATTTATTAATAATAAATAAAAAATTAAAATAAATTTTATTTTTAATTAATATAATAATAAAAATTAAAATAATTTTATTAATAAATAAATTTTTTATATTAATTAAATAATTTTATTATATTATTTATATTAACACAGTAAAATTATAATACCGAAACAAAATTACGTCTGTTTGGAAGACCAAAAAAGTTGAAAAGTCAAAGTGTGGCTACTCGTAGTCATCAGTCTCCGGGAAAGAAAACAACACGGTTTGAGCTACTCAAATCGATATTCTTCATTGCATGCAAGAGAACATTTAAGGATCTTTCCATTGATACACTTCCCTAGTTTGTTCTAGGAAGGATTAAATTTATTGGAAAAGTAGAAACTTCTCGTCTCTTTCCAATTCCTCGATTGATGGTTTCATTTAATATTTGATGGCAATTTGGTCAAAAAGTCAAGCATCGCCGCTCACAGACATCAGTTTCGTTATGGAAAAAGTCTTTATAAACCACTGCATAAAATTCAATTCATTCGTCAAATTACATACATAGTCTTGAAATTAGCGGATGATAGAGGTTAATTTTACAAAATCATTGTAAATAAAACCTAATTTTCCAGAGTCATTGTACCCCTACCAGACAAATCACAGGGACTTTCGTTCCATAAATGACCATTGACCTTGTCTTAAAGAGAACAGACCACTTCTTTGGTTGGAAACATTTCTCAATTTTCATGACTCGCGAATTATTGGTTCTCTCTTTCGTACTGATACCAAATATTTAATTTGAATTTAAAATTGTGTTGCAGTTGACCCATGTTGAGACATGAGCCTTCGGTTAATGGAGGACAGATTTTTACATGTGAACTGCCTGCCTCCTATTTCCAAATTCAAGGCCATGTATAACGCTATAGTCCACTCAATGTAATGAATATCTCTACTATGGCCGAAAGCAAGTTTCAAAAATAATTTGCAGCGACATTTTTTAAAATGAGTTTTCGAGAGCAAACCTTTAGAAAATTATATTAAGGAAAAAAAAAAAGAAAAAAGAAAAGGTGGGACATTATTATATATTAAACTACAGTACTTGATTCTTATTTTTATTTTATATCTCTATTTCTATTTTGTTTTTGATCTTAAAAAAAAATCAGTTGAAAATGAGTAATCATATTAAAAATTAATATTAATTTAAAATATATTTATATTTATTATCAATTTATTTTTAAAAATATATAAATAAATAAGTCTGAATTCTATTTAAAAGAGTATCATTCATTTACTTCTTTTTTTTTAATAAAACTAAACTCTTTTCTTGTTATTTTAATATTAAATAATAGTAATAATAATGATTTAAGTCCATGGATATTATTATAAAAAAAATGATACTTAATTAGTACGTAATTAATAACCTTTTCTTCAAAAAAAAAAAAACAAAAAGAGAACAATTAGAAATAACACCTAACCCTTAGAAATGCCAAAACGATGTGTTCTAATCATATATCAAAGCTTCTCAAATGACTACAAGGAGAATTGGACAACATACGTAAATTAAAAGTAAAAATAATAATAAAAAAAAAAAGATAATCATAGAAAGCACAAGAGACAAAACTAAACCAACGACTTTGTCTTCCCTTTAATTTTAAGATAAGTTTTAATCTAATGTAATCATGCGATCAAAAAGAAGTTCTAAGTAATAATGGGTTGTCTCTGCCGGAAGTTTCCATAATTTTCTCTTTAACAAAACATTAATTATATTCTATAACAACTCCCACTTATTATCATTCTCTATGGTATTGATCAAGGAGCTCATCGCTATCTATAGCTAACCAATCAAAATCTTTATTTTTTTATTTTTACATTTCGTGTCTATCTAAAATTCAAGTTCTCTATTATTTTTATTCATATATTACTACAAAATATAATTACTAATGTAAGTATAAATACACAAACAAATGTTTTCTATGTATATTTTTTTTTAAGAAATTAGCTATGGTACTTTAGGGTATCTTTGCGTCTCAAAAAATTTTTGTTTTAGAATTTAAAATAATATATATAAAATAAAAAATAAACAATATTTAAAATATGTAACAGAAAATTTAAAATACATTAAAAAAATTAAAAATATATAATAAACAGTATTTAAAATATAAATAAAAAATTTAAAATAATCTTTAAATAATTTTAAAAAATTAAAATACATAAGTGAAAGACTATAAATTAACCCTTCTTTTAAATATAAGTTTAAAAGTATATTTAAAAGAGAGAGAATTAAATAATGCCTTAAATACAAGAGAAAAGAGACGCATGTTATTGAATGAAAGCATGAGTGAGTTGAAAGCATGAATAAATATATATATGATTTTATTGAATGACACATGTTATCCTTTTTACTTTCATATGTTTAGTAATTCCGTGAAGAAAGTCTCATAATTTGCCGTCCATGACCCGCAATCACTAAATAAGTGGGGTTGATGAAGAACAAGAATGTGTCCATGCCAAAAAATTTTGATTAAGTCGTGGTTAATATTCAATTAATTTTTTTTAAAGTTTTAATGAAAATAATTCTATATGTGATTTTATAATAAATTTTATTTCTTATAAATCATTGTTAAATAAAAGTAGTTCTTGAAAATAAATATATATATCACAACTTTGGTACCCTTATAAAAATCTTGAAATTGACAAATATATGTAATTATAAATCATTAAGAGCTATATTTATAAGAAAAATAATTTGAGAGGCAAAACTCCTTTTCTTAAAATAAATAAATCATAATTTTCAAAATCAAATTTTGATTATGGTATCATTAAATATGATTTAAGTAGGAAAGAGCCCTTTATTAGTGGCATGATTTGAAGTGCTAACAAAATATTGTCTGTCTTTCAAACTTTATCTTCTCAAATATCAATCTTCAATATTCAATCATGGAAAACCACCATCAATGTATTATTAATAATAGAATGATAAAAGACTAGTGCCCCTAATTATGCAATGATTTGAAAACTTGACAATAAATACCCATTTGTCTCAAAATCTCAATCTTTGTGTCATCTTATTTTTATACATATCCCAATATGATTATGAGATTCAAAATAAAATAATAAACAAATAAGTGTCATGTTATTATGCCTGTAATGGTATCTTGTGTCTGTTAAATTCTTTTGCTGCATTCCAATTCTTCTTTTGCAATTCTCTAATTATTTATTATAATTCTTAATTTTTAAAATATTTTAGATATAATTTTATATATTGAGAATTAGAATAAAGGAGTTACAGATTACAATAAAAATTTTAAATAAATTCTTTAAATGTGATTCATATTAGTTTAATATTAGGTTAAAAAATAAATAATAACATATAATTAATGATAAATTTTAAATTAAATTTTAAAAAATTTAATCAACTGTATGTGTTGCCTGTGGACGATCTCTGCTGCTATAGTGAAATTGAGTACACCTTAGCATTACCCTAATAAATAAATAAATAGAAGTTTAAGGCATCCACAAGCTAAGAGCTGACTTGGTCGTGATCATGGATTGGACGTCCTCTTTGGGGCCTTAATCTTATGCTAAACAAAATTTATTATAGGACACTTTCAACATGCATCTCAAGAGTACCGCTCCCATGATTTCTCCACCATTTGCTCAAACCGAAATCAATCCTGATTTGAAGTTTTTAACTATCCAAAGGAGGGAGGGAAATACAAAGAAGAAGACAAAGGTTGATGGAGGCTACACTGACTATTTTGATGTGTATTTAGGGATACAATTTAACTATTTAAACCCACCTTAAGAGCATGTCCACCGTGATGCTCGAATCTCTACCGTTGGATTAACTCTAAATTGATCGCGATAAAAATCATGGAAATGTCCAATGGTAGGAAACACAAATGTGAATGCAAATGGCAAAATAGAAATGGAGCCCACCTGAAGACTAGATGATATGTACAAAGCTCCTCAACTCTGTCTGGTGCAGAGGAAGACCAAAGAAAGCAGAAGACGAGAGAGAAAAACATGGAGGAAGCAAAGTGAAGAAAGAGAATGAGAATAAAGCAATTTGTTTGAAATCAGACCGCTCCAAATTCTCAATCCCACTTCACCAAATCCTAAAAAATCCAGAACCTATCTTTAAAAAGCTTCTCTCTTCGATACCCAGTTCTTATTTTCCCGCGATTTCATCCAAGTTTCTCTATTTCTGATTCGTTTTCTTTAATTTTGTTCATTTTCCCCTGTTTTCTCTGTATGCTGTATTTGTTTGTGTCATTCAGAACGGGTTTCTGTTATTACAGAACTTGTTCTTTCTGTGACTCAGGTTCTGTTTTCCGTTGTACAACTGCGTTCTGATCATTTATGATGTGTTGAAGAATTTTCTGCGACTTTCCAGGATACTTCTACTCAAAATCTCTGCCCAGAAAATCCCCTGCTTCTTCAATCTCGCAGTGTTCTAGTCCCATAATCTTTCAATATTTGATCAAAAGAAAATATTTTTCTTTTCTCTTTGTATAAATTTATCAAATTTCGCCAAAAAAAATTCCATAATTCTGATATGGGGATTCAAAGAGATAGAATCAAATTCAACGTTGGAGGAAGAATTTTTGAAACAACAACAACAACTCTGGCAAATGCAGGCCGCAACTCGTTCTTCGGTGCATTATTCGATGAAAACTGGGACTTATACTCACAATTCATCAACAATTCCAATGAAAGTTTCTTCATTGATCGAAACCCCGATTGCTTTTCTATTCTCCTCGATCTTCTTCGCACAGGCGATCTCAATATTCCGCAAAACATCCCTGAAAGACTTCTCTGCAGGGAAGCTTCATTTTATGGTCTTCTCGACCATGTTCGATCAGCCAAATGGGGTCCATTTGATGGCAACAGATTGAGATTAAGACGGTCTGTAACAGGTCAGGCTCCGGGCGACGGGACCGCCATCCGGGCCGGTCCGGATGGAGGCTGCTGCGTGGCACATGGTAGCATGGTGCATGTGTATGATTGGACTTTAGAAGAGCATCCAACAATCAATCTTGATTATCAAAGAGTTAATGACATTGGTTGGGTTGATTCTGAGAATGTTGTGATTAGTGTTTGTGAAAGATTAGGCAGTAAAGATGGTGGAATGGGATTGTTTAATGCATCAACTGGAGATTTGAGATATAAATTTCAGGTTTGTCATGATAATCAAGTGAAGAGTTACACAGCTGGTGCTTTGAGCTTTAGTTGTGATTATAAGATATTTTCTAGCTGTAAGGGAAGGAGTAATGAATATGGAATTGGAGTTTGGGATCAGGTGACCGGAAAGCAAATTGATTTCTTCTATGAAAGTCCAGGTTGGTCACTTGGGGATGCTGATAAATTACAATGGTTAAATGGTAGCAATTGTTTGTTGGTAGCAACTTTGTTTCCAAGGAAAGATAACTGTTACATTAGTTTACTGGATTTCCGGGCCAAAAATATGGTGTGGTCTTGGTCAGATATTGGCGCTCCTCTAACAGTTGATGAAAAGAGAGTTAGGGATGCTATAGCAATGGAGGAAAGTAATTCCATTTGTGTTGTGAACGAATTTGAGGATTTGGGGTTCATTGATTTGAGGATTTCAGGAGGAAGTGTAAGGTGGAGCTCAAGAAGTAGGTTGATGAAAGGGAACATGCCGGAGGAGCCATGTTATCCGAAACTGGCATTGCATGAAGGGCAACTGTTTTCTTCCATGAATGATTCAATATCAGTGTTCTGTGGTCCGGATTGGGTGTTAACATCTAGACTTCACCGGAGTTATGGAGGTTCTATCTGCGATTTCTCCATTGGTGGTGATCGGTTGTTTGCTCTTCACAGTGAAGCGAATGTGTTTGATGTATGGGAATGTCCACCTTCCGCAATTATATGATTCAGATTGTGATGGTTTAATTTGCTTGTTCTTACAGTTTTGTTTCTTCCATTTTGATAAGAGGCTTTTCCTTTTCTTTTTCATTAGGTTGTTGCAGATAAAAGGAAATTGCAGCTAAACATAATAGGTTAAGAAAAACCATAGAAAACAGATATTTAGAGTTGTGTGGTTGCATAGAACTTGCTTTTTTCTTACAAAGAAATGAAATTGACTGCTGAACTACTATTTCATATGTACATCCACTGTTGTATAAATAAAAGTGATTGCTCATCTTCCAAATTATTAGCTTTTGGCTCCCTCCGGAAGATTGCAGGAATCGGTAACCGTCAAGTATCAGCAGGTGAATAGTTGTTGGACACTAGTTGCGGATTCAAAAATTAAACAGACATCATTTACAAACATGTCCTATGTCCCGAGGGCCTAAATGCAAAATCTGCAGCTTTCTTTTCCCAATTTTAAGACGAGAGCACGGAATATTTTTCTCTTTGGACAGACGCACTCTCTCTTTTCGCTTCTTTTTTACCTGTGCTTTCACAACGTTAACTTATCCTTGTAGATTCGATGATCTCACTGATTTTGGTAAAGATTTTTCAGATTTGTTCTCTGAGTGTTTCTGTTTGTGTCTGAGATGCTCTTTGCATGTGAGCAGTTGCAACTGCTCATCAGCTGCCAGATTTATGCTGGTGTGCGTTTCACTTTGCATAAAGAAAGTTGTTTGAATGTCTTGCTTTAATTTCTGGTGAGCTTCTTTTTCTTTTCTTTTTTTTTTTTTTTTTTTTTTTATTTTTTCTTGTGAAAAATATGGCAATGATCATACCCACATCAACATCTCCTGTCATTCTTTCATGAATCCTGAATCTTGACCAATAGTCATCAAATTTGTTAAAATATAGTCTACACTGTACGACTTCCAGTAGACCAATTTTAAAATCCTATAGTGAAAACTAATCCCGATATGGTCAATTAAGTCGCCCTTCAAACATTTCAAATGCTGTTCGCCCAAAAGAAAACAAGGAAGAAAGAACATGTCAGACCCATTTATTTACATAAGAAGATGCTCAGTGAAGAAAAATCATTGTCAGTTGTACCACCAGAATTACCCTACTCCTAGATTATTTATTCATTAATTTACTTATTTAATTGCTGAGGTCCCTAAACCTGATAATTTATTATAATTCATGAACTAAGATCTGACAACAATTCAGCCTGCGCAAGTGACAATTACATGGAGGAAGTTTTGAAGAGGAGAACCCAAATTTTAATAAGCATTCAACAAATTAATCTAATGAACAGTTAAAATCTAACAACTGAGAACAGTGGTGAATTTCCAGGAATCTTCATTTTCAATTATTTTTTCTCTACTGGATCGGAGATGTTAGAGAAATTGTTCAACATAAGCACCAACATGTAAGAAATGGGAACAGATATACCAAATTTGAAACAAAAAAAGTGAAGGCTTCCAGTTAAGAAGATATAACCAAAAGGTGTTGGATTGCAGAAAAGGCAAAAATTCAAGCATGACCAGGCATCACACTTTTAAGGAATGTAATCGGCTTAGATTCTTCAGGTGCAAGTTGGTCGAAAGCAACATAATTTTGCTCCTTGTCATACACATGGCAGAGCGTTATTATTGTCTTCATTAAACGCCAATTCCATGAAGCCTCGTTCAAATACTGTTGACAACATAAAAGGAAAGATCATACTCATCATTATGCCATCAGAAAGTTTGAACACAATATACATATAGTTTTATATTTTTGCAAAAACTTTATCATATTCTGAGTTGTAGAAGATTTTCTCTCTTGAGTTTCGAGAATAAACTGATTTTATTTCAATTCTACCTTTCCCCAATTCTCTTGGATAGATTTATGAGCTGCCCTCAAATTATAGCTTGGTATCCTCGAAGAAATATGATGGGGGATGTGGACATTGATGTCATGGCAGAGGATCTCAATCCTGTAAATACAAAATTATAAATTACACTCATTTTCATAGATAGAAAGCTTCAGTTTACTGATCAAGAAATTACGGGGTTCTATTATTCAAGCAATTCCAGACACAGAACTAGAGCCTATTATTCTAGTTGTTGGGTTTGTGATTGGATCCAACATGGCCTCAAGTTTGATTTCTCAAGGCTACCTAACAGGCAAAAAGCAAGAACTTTCCTGCTTCCTAAAATATGTAATTCCATTATCTGATTTTGACTTCTAGAATCTTTTTCCACTCTCTATGTTTAATCAAAGAGTATGGAACAACAGAAAAGATGGATTGTCAAAGCAGAAAATGGTTATTACCAACGAGGGTAATCACAATGAACTGTTCCGTTAAGTTGGGCTTGAGCTGCATTCCACTCTTCTGGAGATTTGAACGGAATGTGAGGAGCTGTATGATGCACCATTGTGAAAGTACTCATCTACACATATTTATATAAACCAAAATTTCAATGTGAATATCAAATACTATTCATAGTCCCACAGATACTCATCTAACATTGCACCGAGATACTAGGAAGGAACGTTACCCAGAAGTGATATCCCAACCATGGCATCAACCAGTACTTTATCCATCCCGCAACCCCCGTCTTAAATATAATGAGCGGCCATCCAATTGCCATAAATGCGAAAACGCAGGCTAAACTGATCTTCACCCTTTTAACCTCACTCGGTCTGAACTTGTTCAAATCAAAGTGCCAGATCAACCTAGCAGAAAATATAACAATGTTGAGACAGAGTATGTAAACTAGACACACACAAAGCTTGCTAAATCATTGCTGAGTGGATTTAAACATGGTAAGCCAAAAGTTATATAACTCCTTATTTATTGGTTACATACCAATGAGCTATTGACATCCATGGTCGAAATGGGCCATATCCATATATTATTGCCTTGCGCAAAAGAGGTGATGTATCAAACTCCTCCTTCCAAACAGGATGCCAAGCTGTATCTCCATACAACCTATATAAATATTAGATGAACAGACAGAAGTCAAATGATTTAGAATAAGGAGGAAATCAGCCTCACTGTCAGGAAAATACTAATAAAATGTTTGAATCTACATTCACAAACATAAACGCTGATATGTTGCATGCATATGTCCAACAAATAACAAAATTCTGACACAACTAAGTCACATATCTTTCTAACGTAGAGATCTAATCTGAATATAGCACATATATTGATAAAATCGAATAAGAATAAGGTGATAAAAAAGAAAAGAATAGTGGAAATTCTACTTCAACAGAAACAAATAAATGAATAAGGAAGTCATACAGACATGTTTGTTTTTGCATGATGCTTGTCATGCTTAAACCGCCATGGTTCATAAGGGTATATCAATGGCAGAAAGGCCAGAGTTCCCACGATGTCTTCCACCAACTTGTTCCTCGAGAATGATTTGTGAGCACAATCATGGCCTATAACAAAGAACTAAACATGGGAGGCAAAAACAAAACAAAAGAAGTTGACAAAGACGTACATTTTGGAGTACTTTAAAATAAAAGCACAACCCAACAGAGTATAAGAAATCAAAGTAAAATAAACATGACATTTATATAGAAGTTACCCCTGTGACTGCAGTTCCTGTCCATGCCCAAGCCAAAGGAAGTAGATACCATGGGGCCTTTGAGATCATAAAGAGCCCCAACGCGTATGAACTGACGGATACTAAAACTGACTTCCATGCTTTCATGTCATCAATCTCAAAGACCTTAATAAAATTTGAAAGGGAAACAAAATGCCATTAATATTTAAGTTGATAGTGATTTGACTTGGAAAGCTAATCTCTGCAAATGATCAAAAGAAAACTTCTTTGCTAATCAAGGTAATTATGGTATCTTACAAATGATCATCACAAATTAATATTAAAAAATAAGGCATCAAAAAGTGAAATTATTATCAATGCCCCTATAGCTCTTTCTCATTTACAGCAAAATATCTCATCACACTTGAAATTTAGGCAATGTTTGGCCAGAAATTCCCTTGATGGCATGTACAAAACTGCAAACTAATGAGGGTGCAAGATGAAGCTATGAGAAAAAAGTACCTTTTTTGGGAGTGTATCAATGACATCCCTCATAGTTACATTTTCAGGAAGTGGTTCTCCAATTTGCTTAAAGCCATAGCTTTCTGCTAACTGTTGTCTATACTCAGCACTGTCAGCTGAAGGTGATGCAATTGGAACAGCTACAGCTTGTACAAGTTTAGGCCTTTTAGTGGGAATTAAACTTTTTTTATGTTTAATTCCCTTCAGAAGAACATTCTCCCACTTCACCTGCCAAAGGCCTGTTGATCCAGAAAAGGCATTATAAAGATGCCCGGGACCGGGAATCATAAATATCACAAGCAGTGACAGTCCATGTGGCACAAAGTTGAGTCCACATTCTAAAGTTCATGAAAATTGCAGCAAGTAAAAGGTATGCCTCAAAGGAAGCATTTTCAGAAGTTAACAACCTGTATGCAATAATAGTGGGTGGCCAGTCTCAAAATTCTTGATCATTAGTTACCCATTACTGATTCACTTAGAAATATATATTATGAATACATTTATTGTTGTTCCAAGGAAATGTGACACATTTCTAAAAGTAATGTTTAGATAGAGAGAGCAAGAGCAGCATATGACCGGTAAACAACATCTTTTCATTTTAATGAGATAAATTGAATTGTGAATCAAAAAAAATCAGTCGAACAAGTTGCTGATGTACTCAAGTTTACACAGCTTTACAACAACAATCACAATACACCTGCTTTCCATTACATCACCACATTTAAGAGAACTGATGTATAATCTGGCATAGCACATGAACATCCAAAATAGGAGCTTTATGTGATGCCTTCCCATGCGCAGGATTTCTGTGATTTTTGGCAATTTACCAATTGCATCACATACAGAACTATTTAATAGCACCAACGCGGAACAATAACACACTTACAGTGCAGATAAGTATGCCACAATCCTTCAAGAACTTTTCCACAAGTTTTTTGCTAAATCATTCACTACATATCAACTTAATTGTTCCTCGAGCTTTCTATAAGTTATCAGAATCGATTTCACGAAAGCTTCAATAAGTTAGTGTCTGATGCTTTGAACAACTATAAACCAAAGTCCAGTTAGCTAAACACCACAAAGAACTCTAAATTTATAAAGCAAAACAGTATCACCGTCAAAACGTAAACCAAATTTAAAAGAAAATAACAAAGAAAAGAGAAAAAGAGAAAAAGAGAGAAGCTTTACAAATTTCATACCACGAGAATTATAGCATGCAATTTTCTGACTCCCAGGTGGCCTTTGATGGGGGCCCTAACAATGAAGAATCCACACAAAAAAATTAAACTTTACAAAACAAACAAATCCATTTCAGAGAAAATAGAGATTTTCTCACCATGAAAAGGAACACAGAATCTGCAAGTCTGCAAGCCATTTTTAAGAAGCAGAAATGCAGAAATTCCAAATCACAAGACCCCCACTATTTATTTATTGAGATTGAGTGAACGCGAACGAAGAAGATAAGCCTTTCTTCCCCTTCTGCTGTTTTTGGGATAGATAAAGTGAGAGGTTTGTCCTTGGCAAACAAACCAGCAGCGGGGGATTTATAGGCGTCCCAAACTCTGTAGCTTCACTTGTTTGCTGTCCGCGTTATGTATAGTATATCCAGCTGTGGCTAGAATTACACAGGCAACCGCAGCCATTAGTTTAACCAGCAATTTTCATATGTAGCCCTTAATTTTTTCTCAAATTTCAGAAAGAGTTAAAAAGGTTTTATAAAATATTATTGAACGCCATGGTTACAGACTTACAATACAAGTTTAACACGAAATGTTTTACTATAAGTTGAAACATATGATATGACAAAACCTTAGCTTGTTTGGTTGGCAAATTCAAGCATTCAAAAGGTGTGTGCGCGCATATATCACATGGTTAAGTCAAAATTTATCGTCTATAAAGGTGTGAAACATACAAATCTTGGCATGAATCATATGATAGAATTTACTGAATTCATGAGGCAAATAACACACTGATATTTTAGACTTTTTACTTGGAAGAAAAATCAAACCATGGACTTGGCCTTGCCCTTGCTTCTTGCATCATTACTTGCTTCTTCTTCTTCACTCAAAATTTTTATATTTTATTAAAATGACCTTACATGAAATATTACAGTTGTTTTGTTGATGTGAATCTCTTATGTGAATCATAATTCCCATCCAACTTAATTGGATGCATAGGTGAGGCTGGGACAAGGGATGAAATATAAAGTTTTAGAAAATTGGCACCCAATTATTGACCACAAAAGTAGGAAATTTACTTTCATTTTCTTTGTGATACAAAATTTTTCTTTTCTTTTCTTTTTTTTTTCTCTTCCTGATTTATGAATATGTATAGGTTGTTAAGAAATTTTTGCATTCAATTATTGACCACTAAGTTTGAAATTTTCCTTCCACTTTATTTGTATTATATGATAAGGTAACTATGCAATTGCTAAAAAAAAAAAAAAATTCCTTGAAAGATGTTTTATATTTTTTTAAAAAAATTTTGATGAATTAATTTTAATATAATAGAATTTAAAAATTTGGGTCTAAATGAGTAATATTTCTTCTCAATTAAAAAAAATCACCCATATAACCAAAAATTTATAAAAAAAATTACATGCGCATTTATTTTTTTAACACGTTTAATAAATAAATCAAATTTAAATTAATTTTTATTTAATATTATATATAATAAGAATACAATATAATAACTTTATGGTAATAATTTTGAAATTATTTGCATGTCCTCCTTTGTAAATGCAATTATCAATAAGGCTCATAAAAATATTGCTTCGCGAGCTTCACAAGTATGCGTCATGTCACATACATGATTGGGCTTAAGACTTTACACATGACGTTGATTGCAAACTGGGCTTTCTTGCTTAATGGGCGAAGTATTTGAGTTTACCAATATTAACTTTACAAGCAGTACGATTTTATAAGCAGGAATTACCATATTCCTTTTTAGTTTTCTCAGAGATGGATGCTGCTGCTGCTTACATTTTCGTTGCAGATGTTTCTTGCTTTGAGGAGGAGGGGGCCTTCCGGTTGAAGCATTTGCTAAAGTTCATGAGATTTTTAGCAATGTAGATTGGCTAGATCGCAGGGCAGATTTTGCATTTAATGTTCTCCGACAGATAAATGCATCAAATATTATCCAAGAGAAGTCAGACACTGATTCTTCCCCAGCAATGGAAATCACCTCTCTTCAGCAACATACAAGTCCTAAAGATCAACATGGAAAAAAAAAAAAAAGGCACTCTGAAGGGGAGGATAAGACTAAGAGCTCGTTGTCCTTGGCTATACAGACACCTTGTACCTTGGCCAAATGTGTCCCCATATACTGATGAGTGTGTAAGGAGAGGGAAAAACCCCGAGTCTCCTGGAATGCCATTCAATTACCTAGTCAACCTTGTGTTGTCTCCCGAAAGACACACGAGGCTTCTCAGACTACTTCACCTATTTGTAATTCTGCGAAAGATTCGTCTGTGTCGGTAGCAGGGCATCGTGATGCATCCCAAGCTCCTTCGATAAACCTCTGTTTCGTGATCATGCTTCATCTGTAAGTCCGGTGGTTACTCAGCACATAACAACATTTCCAACTGTCTCAGATAAAATGCTAGCCGCTGTGTCATGCAACCTGAATCTATGGAAGTCAAAAGTGATTCAACTTCACCACCAACACCTACACCACCTCCTCCAACACGACCTTCCTTGACCTCTAGTGCCTCTAAAGGTTACTCGACCATCTCATCATCTTTCATCATCAAAAACAACACATTTTTCATTTACTAAAAAGCGTGAATCCTATTTACAAGATAGGGATAATTCGTCATTAATCAGCCCCTTACCTGCTCCAGACAACTCATCCTCAGGCACTACTTCCAGTACTTCATTGTCTACTACTTCCTTTCCAGCCTCTGCATTTGCCTCGTCAACTATTTCAAAGCGTCCAGCTCCTTCTCCTCCAACACCGCTTCAGTTTTCTCATTAAAGATGCAGTTCCATTCCCATGTTAAATGAAGCGTTCATCAACGTGATTTCTGAGAATCCTGAGTTCTTGTCAGTTATTAATCTGGCCTTGTTGATTTGATATTTAGGTTTCTGACCTTAGAAATAGCTTGAATGTTTGTGAACTCTGCAGCAGAACAGACAAGATTTATTTTTTACTGTCATATTTTTTTTTAGAATTGTTAAAATATTTAAAGACTGACATCATATTAATCTCACTACGGATATTCCTATCAGGAGGAATTCTGCCAAATTGAGGAGAATAATGCAGACGATTCTTTCATTAGGAAATGCTTTAAATCAGGGAACTGCTAGGAGTGGGTTAAATGTTTGATTGCTGTCAGCAAAATACACTGTGATATAATCTTTAAGTAAGCACAAGTCATTAATATCTTGTGTAATACTATAATCATGCAATGCTAGATCTATTCTGAGATTCCATGAGGCGATGAGTTTAGACTATTCATTTTCTTAGATTTTAAGGTAATTATGAACAATAGTTTCAGTACTTCTTCTA
The DNA here is from genome assembly GCA_032401905.1 of Swietenia macrophylla. Taxonomy (NCBI): domain Eukaryota; kingdom Viridiplantae; phylum Streptophyta; class Magnoliopsida; order Sapindales; family Meliaceae; genus Swietenia; species Swietenia macrophylla. The sequence goes on along the minus strand of CP135561.1, from coordinate 9,655,383 downwards.
AACAATAATCACATTTTAATGAATGTTTAGTCTGAATGTCTTATTTTCTTCAATATTGCGTTCATTCTTAACATAAGTTAACAGGATATTGTTATCATGTAATATATTAAAAAAATTAATTGCTTTTACAGTATGGAAAAGTAATAAAAACAAGTAACATCATAGAGCTTGCTCTATCAGTGGATCACCTCTCATTTAGTTGTTCTACTTTAATGCCTCCTCGGTTGAAGTTTCACTTGATTGCATCAATTATGCTTTTGATCGAGTATGCCTTTCGTTGAACCATAAGCTGCCTTCTTTTGGATTTTGCCTTTTTCTATCTGGTATTTGTGTTTGAAGCTGCAACACGCTGTCAGTATTACCATGAGATTTCATGCTACTATGCATTTTGTCTCATGCAGATGAAATAGACCATTAACTGGAAACAAGTCTTTTGGGACTTTTATTTCCCACACATAAGATGATATCCCTACCTAAGCAAATCCAAATCATATGTGTGTTGGCTTTGGCTTGACTATATGCCTGTTAACCTATAAACCTTGTTTTTTCCGTTCTTGGCTTCAGGCAATGAAATTATATTTCGATTGGATAGCCTTCTTAAACTCACTGATACCCTGCTTGAAACAGCAAATGACTCTCATGCATTATCCTTGTAAGGTACACAAATCGGCTGATCATTATGAACATTGCCATCAATGCTGTTGACTTAAAAAATTTTACAGGAATTTGTATATTTACTTTGTGACTGTTTATATCTGCTTCTTGATAGAACTTGTGCGGTGATTGTATATGTTATTTTATGTACATGTATGAGATAGCGAGTCAAAGATGTGCAGATTGGATTCATTTGTCTACGAATTGATTTTACATTCAAAAATATGTGCATAGATATTACAAAAGATTACGAATTTATGTTTTTAAATACTTCATAAATTTTTTTTTTTGAAATGATTTTGTAGTCAAATCAATTTGGGCTATTATCAGCGATAGAAGAAAAAGAATGCATACACATTGATGGGAAATCAACGTAAGATAGCCAGGAGATCCTCCAAGAATATTGTTGGGCAAACAGGATTGTCAAGTAACATGTTCACGCTGCTGTGCTTAAAGTTCAAAAAATGTGGATGTTGAGTTGGCTAACCATGCTTGAATTATGACAGATGTATATGTTACAAGCCATTTCAATAAAGTGAAAATGAGAGAAGTTTGATTATGGGCTGCAAAACAAATGATGAGTTGTACAAGAATATGGGGAAAGAAAAAGGAATTGTTGTTAAACTGGTATTGATATCATGTTAACAGATTACTAAACCCAAATTTTTAAGCTGATATGTGGAGGCCCAACAATTGTGTGTAAGACATGAAAGTAGAAAGTCATTTTCATTCAAATTTAGTTACTTAATGTGCGTTTATGTAATGAGGTCAAACTTATTATTTATAATCTTTTACTTGACACTACTAGTTGTTGCTTGTTTCTGCTTGATATCTGCATGTGCTTGCTGACAAATTATCAGGACTTCCTAGATTTTTCAGAAGACCTTGCCAGTTTGGAACCTGCATCAAAGGTAATTTATCCTTTTTAGCGAAAATAATTTTGATAATGGCTGGAATTCTGACCGAGTTGTGATTTCCATCAGATACAATTGAAATTTTTGGTAGAGGAAATGCAAGCCTTAAGCAAAGGATTGAAAAAAATTGTGCCGGAATTGTCCATGGCTGAAAATGATGTTCTTATATCAGAAACTTTGCTGAAGGTATTTGGAGCATGTTGGCTTACATTTTTCTTTAATTTTGGCAGTTTTGCTTACACCTACCCATAATCGGTTTTCATTGAAAGCACTACTTTGCTAGTTTTCAAGGGATTTATTGTTCACATATTAATAGTGACCATGGATTTGATATTTTATGTTCTTAATTGGGTAAGGAACACGTTATTCTATTTAGTTCAAAGTGACAAACTATAAGGGGAAGAAACTGTAAAAACTAGTGCTCTGGAGTATGAATTATTGTGGGCGACAATAAATAAGTTCTTAGTTATTTATCATTGCTTGCGTTCTCATCTTCTTAAAGTACTTTCAGTTTTTCTTCATAGATGTTTTTCTTCATAGATATATGGTGCTGGTTCATATCTGTGCCTGTGCTGCTGCATCATATCAGTGCATTGTTGAGATAAGCTCAAGAAATTGGATAATGGTATGACCAAAAAATGGGACTAAACTTGACTGGATCATTTGCCATTCCTTTCCATTTACATATATTTCTATATCTCTTGCTTTCTTTTTTTTACAAATTGAGCAAGAAAAGAAGGAAATGGCAGCACAAATTGAGAAGTCGAAGACGAATGCTTCACTTAAGGAGTCTGAATGCTTGATACATGCCACAATCTAGAGCAGCAACGTCAACTGATGTTCGTCTTCTCGTTCTTCAAAAGAAGAAAATAGCATGATACTTCAGATGCAAGTGATGCAAGGATCTCATTGGTGTTGGGTAAGAATATTGTATATTTGGCCAATAGATTAAATGTGAAATGTCAATACAGGACCATCATTTTTTTCTAACACAAGTCTCGAATGTTAACCTAATAACACATTAAAAATTATTGCGTGTGGCAGTGATACTAAAAACTCCCATGTATTTTCTATAACGTGCATGATTCTCATGCGTATGTGCAGATATCTATGAACTCAGAATCTATTCCAAGTAATCCCATGTCTTATTGGAGCTTATTCCAATCTCCTCGTGATATTTGATGAAGTTTAGGCTCATTCGACTATGGGATTCTGAAACCAAACCCAATTTAATATCAAATAAGATGAAGGCAGTTAATTTTGTCTACCAAATTTCTATCAACCCACAAGCAAGATAAATTACTTGTTTGCTTGTTTGGATCTGTGTGGTTAGATTTCTAATTCTTGAGAGTCTGAGAGTAAGTGAAGCAAAACAATAACACACTTGTGAGAACGTTCTTCGAGGAATCTTGTGACACAATTATTGAACGGGGAACCTTGTCACGTGCCTTGAACGGCACAAAATATAGCATAGGTCCCTGTACCATATAAAATATAACGTGGAGAGAGTCTAAAGCATGGATTACATTAAGTTAATAATATTAACTTAAAAGATAATTTTATAAATAAAATAAAAAAATATATTTATTAATAATAAATTAAAAAAATTAAAAAATATTATAAAATTTTTATTATATTAATTAAATAATAATTTTTTTATTTATTATTAATAAATATATTTTATTACTTTATTAATTAAATAATTTTATTACAGTAATAATACTGACATAATAAAATTATTTTTTCTATCAGTCTCTCGAGCAATAATGTATTATTATTATTTAAACTGCTGGTTACAGTATTCTATTTTACAATCCCAATTTCTCTCTCAAATCCCAAAAGAAATAAATGCATGATCTTTTATTTTTTACTTTTTTTTTCTGAAATTTAGGTAATATATTTCAGCATGTTTTGTATTTTTTTTATACATATTTATCCCACTTTGACTGTTAATTTGTTTTAACTTAGGATATTACATTTGGAATCTGAAACACTAGGTAAAGGTATCATTTGTCTCAATGATTATATAGCTTTGCTTTTGCAGTAAATAGTAAAACATAACACATGACCTTGTCTAATTAGACAGTTAAATTAAGTACAATATTTAATCACTCCCGTTAAGAAATAAAAAAAAAAAATTATTAGGTGAATCATACCCATCATCATTTTGGCATTAGCAATAACAGTAAAGAATTTTGGAATTTTATTACATCAAATCTCTGTCGGTGAGACTAAACTTGTTGAAATTGTGGGTCTGTGGAACCTGTGATTTGGCGTCGGATGAACAAAAAGACAATAAAAAGAGAGAGCGGTGGGGCTTGTCCCCAGTTGCATTTGTACCATTATTACTTGGAATCCATGGGTGAATAAACGTTGGAGCTAGGTGAATTATAAACGTTGGAAGAACAATGGACAATAATTTTCAAAGCCTACTATGATTTATGAACACCTACACTTTTAATAATTGTCTAGAATCCTATGAACATGAATTTGGATGTCCCTCGATTAATGTTCATAATCAAAAATTAACGGTACTAAAGCAACTAGTAAAATATTTCAATGGGGAAAAATTCCTTCATGATTATTAAATAGTGACAACCTCGATTAAATTAAAGTTAAAAACTTAAAAATAACATATTTTCTGTTTGTTAATTATTTCATTTATGCAAGTATTCATGAGTAAATATTATAAATAGATGACTTCTCTCCATTTTATTGGTTGTAGGTGTGCCAAACCATCAAACAAAGTCCCAAGTTGTAAATGCCTAACAAGGACAATTTTCACCGACCGCACCCATTACTTCTTTTTCTGTTTGCTTCCTTTGTTCAAAAATTCAATAGTCCTATTGCCAGTTGGAGTTCCAATTTTCACACCATTTGCAAGCTGACTTGAGCTCTAGAATAATAAACTAGCAAAATAATAATCCCATGAATCTGAGAAGTTTCATGTAGTACATATAATTTGGGCCAGTGTCTTTTTTTAGCACGTGAGACTATGACTTTATGGGGATTGACCTCCGAAGCTGTGCAGTCTCACTCTCAGTCTCAGATTTTCCCTCACGCGCAAAAGTAAGTAGAGAATAAAAACCCCAAAAATAATTAAAAAAAAATCCAAGATATAAAGTACATGTGTAAATCCATCAGTAAAGCAAAGAACTTGCAATATAATATTCTCTCTCTCAATTGCTTGGTAAAAGGGGTAGAGATCCCATTGTTTTTGCTTTCCGCTTCCCCAACCACCAATTCCCTGAGCTTTAAGCCTCTTATCCAATAATAACATCTTCGTCTGTCCCAGCAATATTCATTGTTCATCACTAGCACAAAGAAAAAAGAGAATTTTTTTTGGGCAGATTAATTGTTGTATGTTTTGATAGGAATATATATATATATATATAGAGAGAGAGAGAGAGAGAGGAAGAAAAATGGATGTGTGTAGGAGAAGAAGTGGAGGGAAGAGCAGTGTTGCGGCGGGTTCAGTGTGGGAAAGCCGAATGAAGAGTGACGAAGTGAAAGGTGGGATAAAAGTTTATAACGGAGAAGAAAATAACGGCTGCAAGCAGATTGAAGAAAATAGTAATAGTAATGGCGTCGGCGTCGGCGGCGATAGTAGAAGAATTGTGAAGAGAGGGCAATCTGGGAATTCGGTTGCCGTTAGTGGGAAAAGAAAGACTTGGAAATCTGAGAGTTTTGATGGAACAATTCTTCAGATTGCAGCATCAGCAGAAGGTAGAGATTTGAATGTTAATTCTGTTGATGACGGAATTAAGAAAAGTTCAGGTTTGAATAAGAAAGGAAGATCTGAAGAGGGAAATGAAAGGAGAGAAATTCAGACAAGGAAGACAAGATCTGATTCTTGTAATAATAAAGAAATCGTTGTCCGTTCTGGAGCTCAGTTTAGGAAGTCAAAATCCGAGTCCATTAAAACTTTGGATGAAACTGGAAATGGGATCGAGAAGAAGTTATCAACAGTTCAACCGAGGAAAGTAAAATCTGAATCATGCAAGGGAAATGATGAAGAGAGTAACGAAGGAAATGAGAAAATCCCAGATGAGAATTTGGTGATTGGATCAGAAGAAAATTGCAAAGAATTTGATTTGTGCGAAGAGAAGGTGATTTCCAGTGAAGTTGCCAACGTGGGTTTGAATTTGATCAGTAAAACACCACCAGAAGTTTTACCAAATGAGGAAGACGTTGTTGCTGATGAAGATTTTGATGAAGAGAAAAAGGAAGAGGAAGAGGAAGAAGAGGTGGAATTTGAAGAAGTTGAGAAGAAGGAAATCAAAGTCAATTTGCCAGAACAGAAACAAAAACATAGTCCTGAAGAAATTGTTGTCAATGAAGTGAAGAAATTCAATCAATTTCACGACAAATCGCCCCCATTTTCTTCAACTGTCAACAAGCAATCTCCTTCTGTCATTAAAAGAGTTACAATTTACTCAAATTTCTCGAAACCAACTACAAGTAAGCAAAATTCCAACATTCCATTAGGTTTCAATTTAATGTTCAGTGATTTTGTGTAATTGTTTTTTTAATTTTCTTCCAGGTTCTGTTTCGGATGATTTCCAGATTTTCCCAGAAACCAAAAACAAGTTACAGAATTTAGGTAAGATTTTCTTCTTCTGGGTATTAATTGGAATTCACTGAGTTTTAGCATTAAATTCATTCTCTGCTTATTAATTTTCAGTTGATTTAGTAATGTGGAGAGATGTAGCAAAATCTGCGTTTGTATTTGGGATTGGAACGTTTATCATAATCTCATCCTCTTACAGCACAGATCTCAACATCAGGTAACGGAAATTTGTATTTCCTGCAACAAGTTTCAATATGTTTTCTATTTTATCCTTCAATTCATTTCCTCTGTTGCAAAACATAGTTAAAAACTAAAATCTATTTCCTTTTATTATTTTTTCCACAGCTTTATCTCTGTGATTTCCTATCTAGGCTTGGTTTATCTTGCTGCCATCTTTCTGTACAGAGCTGTTATTTGCAGGTAAATCCAAATTCCCAAAAGTAATAATAACAACAAATAAAGATAATATAAAATCTATTAAAATCTTCATTAAATTTTACAGGGGAGTTGTAGACATAGATGATTCAAGTTATGTTCTTGGAGAAGAAGAAGCAGTTTGGTTATTAAAATTGATTCTTCCTTACTTGAATGAGTTCTTGTTAAAACTCAAAGCACTTTTCTCTGGTGATCCTGCAACTACCATGAAGGTAAATTCCCTTGTCTGTTTTCCAACTTTGTTCTTTTGCCTCGAGGAAAACACCAAAAATTAATAAATTGTGAAAATTGCAGTTGGCAGTGCTGCTGTTTGTTTTGGCCAGGTGTGGCAGCTCCATAACCATCTGGAAAATGGCCAAACTGGGTAAGCTTCATAAACTATATTGTTTATTTTCACTTTTTACGTTTTTCCACCTAATTTTTACAAACCCAGAAAAAAAAAAAACCGCAGAAATGTTAAATTCTCTGAAAGTGCTTTTCCCACTTTGAACTTACTGCTTCTGCTTGGTTGTACTCAATGTCTCAGGCTTTTTTGGAGTTTTTATTCTTCCAAAGGTCTGCTCTTCGTACTCCACACAGTTAGCTGGGTACGGTAAGTGCTTTCAGCCATTTCATCTTCCTGACAGACCTTCTTCCTGTCAACTTTATTAAGCTTTAGTTAGAATTTCATCGATACCCTTTAAATTTGTCAAAATATTAAATATGACAAGAATATAAAACACAAACTCTCACCAAAACCTCTTAAAATCCTTAATCGTTAAAATCTCCTACAATCAATGAATGTTAAAAAAATTTAACAATTTATGTCATTGTTAATTATTAAAATTTAAAATTTTTCAACAATTTAACTGATTTTTAAACCAAAAATTGTTCATTAATGTCATTTAACGGTGATGTAAACAGTTTTAATCATATTTGTTTATTTGCTTCGTTGTATGATATTTTAGAAACTTGAAGGGGTCTAGATGACATTACTCCATTTTCATTTATGAATGCTGATATCATACCGTTAAAAGTGTACCAATCACAGAACACTTAAACTCATGGGATAGCAAGTGGGTCCTCCTCATCAAAGGCAGGATCATGTCAGCTGTCTAATCTAACACGGATCATATAACGGCTCTTTGATTGTTCATTTGAAGAGGCTGTAAATAAATAAATAAATAAATTTAAAAAATTAGTATTTATTAAATTAAGTAGATATTTGTAGACTGACTAATCATAATATATTATTGTAATTAATATAATAAAATTATTTAATAAATAAAATAAAATAATTATTAATTAGTAATAAATAAAAAATAAAAAATTATATTATTTAATTAGTATAACAAGAGTTTACTGTTTAAGACTTTCTGTAACTCCAAACATGTCCGCATCATTACATCATCATCTTTTAATTAAAATTTTCATTTCCAAATTTCCCAAGTTTCTGTGTTTCCTATTTAGCCCTTCAAATAATTTACAAGTACACGTAATAACAGTGGTTGATTATATTGGTATAAATGAAGGTAAATTTTGGATTCGACGCTTCCGCGATGCGTGGGATTCGTGCTCTCACAAGAAGGCTGTGGCCGCTGGCATTTTTGGCCTTGTATGGAACCTCTCTTCAATTGTCGCTCGCATTTGGGCAGGTGAGGACACTTCAGTCTTTTCATATCAAGTATTGCTAATTATTCAAGAGATAATGACATTTGAATTCTTCTATTTCCGTATATTTATAATAAAGACATAGTCTCTCTATATGTAACAAGTAGGTCCAATCAATTATTACTTAAAAAGAGAGAAATTCAACACTAAAGAATATTTCTGTCATTTTAATAGGGGAATTTGGTTACCTTACACTAACGATACATCAATTATACAGTGTTCATGCTATTTGTGGCCGTTCGATATTATCAGCAGTCTATGACGAAAGATGATTGGGTGGAGGATGAAACAGAAGTAGGTGAAGAAGAAACATGGAATGGGCCTCAAAATACTGGACGAAAAGAAGCACATAGGCCCAAACAAGACGGGCCTAGGTCCAATCGAGATGGGTTTGTTCCCAATAGACTTAGGCAACAAATGAAACCGAGGAAGTTATCGTGAGAAGCACTTTCCCGTACAGCAGAAGCCGCTAACAATCAAATCAAGCCGTTAATTTGCATCATGTGACGTGATTATCACGTGATATGATGTAGTACTTTTTATTTTCTCTCATTTATTTTTTTTTTCCAAACTTTTTCTATATATATATATTTGCTTCTTCAATGTAAATAATAATTTGTTGTATTACTTGTATTTTATATCAAACAAAAGCTAATTTTTATATTTTTTGAGTTGATATAATTTTTTATTCAATAAAATTGCGAGGCATTTCCCCCTTCCCTAACGCTCGGGTTTATATTAAACTTCGTCTGCCACGAGGCAGCCAATCAGTTGAAGAGAGAACTCTGGGCTCCAGCGGTCAAACTCCCCGCGGAGGTTGGTTCTGGTTCCTCTTTTAAACGCACCGTTTTTAGACAGATCATTTTACGAAGTTGTACATCTCCTGCACTTAAGGCCCCCAGCCTCTGGCTCCTTTCTACAACTCAAGCTCTTTCCGCTGTGAGCCAACGTTTCAATCGATCTCTCTCTCGACCTGAAGATATCGACCGCCGCGAAGTCGAATTGATTAGCCCTTGGGCATCCGTCGGAGGTAAGCTTCTTACGAACAACAACTTCATAAATAAAGCAGGAAACAGTTATGCTTTTTCGTTCGAAATGTTCAATTATTGCGGTTATGTTAATTTGCAGTAATTTTTTCTATTAGGTTTCATTATAACGAACACAAAATTGTTATTCTACATTCGTTCGTTACAGATTTTAGCTTATAAGGTTAAAGAAAAAGTTGCGGAAAATAAAAAATTAAAAAAAAACTAAAATCTTAATCATGGATAATAATAATAATAATAATAATAATAATAATAATAATTTGTAGTGTGTACTTTTCGTTATTCAACTTATTTAAAATTAAGGTGTTGTAATTTCATGGATAATTCAGATGAGTCTTGTGACCGATTCACCGGTTCACTCATCCAGCAGCGATGACTTTGCTGCATTTCTGGATGCTGAGCTTGATGCTAATTCGTTAGAGTCGTTACCAGATGAAGAGGCTGAAGAGGAAGAGTCTAATGACGAGGAAAAAGCTCAGGATGAGGAAGCCGGTGATGACAAAGACCTAGATAGCAATAGGTATTTTATCTTGAGAACATTTTGGACTATTTAAGGACAAGTTTTGTTGGTGTGCTTGTTGTTTCAAATCAATAGTTATACACATTATTCTGGGATAGAAAGAAAGTAATTGTAGATATATTGATGCAGTATAGTTTCTGGTATGAGATCTATATGGCATTCTTTTGTCCATGTGCATACGAGTTGTATTGCCATTGTTGTGGCATGATTAATCTTTTACTTGTACTTTCATGTGCCCTTATTGATTCAGTATAGCTTTTCCCTCATTCAATGCGACTGGTATGATTCATAGAGACAGTTGATTCTTGTTTTTAATTGCTATCTTTTCACTTTATTGGAAAAATAAAGCCAATTGTTTTCATGTTTTATATGTCATTCTAAATATTCATCTTCACAGCATTTTTGATTTGGTTTATGTGACTTCAGATACGTTAGGTGAATTCTATCCTTTACACATTACTCTAGTTGCTTGCACTTGAATTTATGTTGAATGAGAAGATATTTTGCAACGTTATGTAGATGAGTATTTAATTGTGGGGTCAATGCTCATCTTGGCATGTGATAATTTTTCCTTTCAGTGGATTATATGTGGATACCTAGATTACAAACTATAGCCCTTCTAATTTTATAACTTCACAGGGTAGAAATATATCCACCTTCTTTCTTTTTTTCTGATTATTTTCTTCTACCAATTGGTTCAATGAATTGCCGTTTAGGAGAAAAAGGCACAAGTTGGAGATGTTGGAAATCACACAGGAACAGGAAGAATCAACCTCACACAGAACTCTAGCAAAAAAGACAGGTAAACTTCCTCTATATAGTTTGATACGTCTTTTACTCCACTGGATGAATTGCAGGATAGCTGCCTAAGTACTGGGGAAATACATTGAAGGTCTTGGATTCACAAACTATCCTTTTTGGGAGATACTAAACTGGATTAAGTAATTCAAGAACACATTTGTAGTTTTCTCAGTCATTTTTCTTATATATAAACTGCTATTATTGAGAGAGGCCCAAGGATATCAGAAGCATTTGTTTTGGAGAAGTGGGATATGTAGTGGTTTAAAGGAGTTGTAAACCTCAATCAGGTTGTCCAGCTGCTTGCATTTTGAATTTCTGTTCCAGATCAATGTAATTGGTGTTTGGTACATCTCATGCGATGGACTGTTATTTTTCTTCTCCTTGTTCATGGTAGTTGGTGTTTGTATTTTGCTTCAGTTAATCTTTCAGCTGTTCATGATACTTGTACCTTTTTATTTCTCTTGGAAGCTACTTTTGGGAAATGCCATCTAGGTTCTGAGTAGATCACGCATTTTATCCTTCATGTGAGGTTTAATTTGTTAACACATGCTACATATCCTCTTTTGGCTGGATTTGACTTGTATCAGATATGTTGTAATGTGCAGAAGTGTCCTTGGAACTGGATATCTGTCGACATCCGGGTTCTTTCGGGGGCATGTGTTACAGGTGTGGGCAAAGGGTGGAAGAGGAATCTGGTGTAACATTTGGTTACATACGCAAGGTATACCTTTTCAGAAATTACCAACTTGTATTTGTGGAATTATGAACTCCGTTGTATGTGTTTTCTCTTTTTACTTTACACGTGGAGGCTTATTTGGTGTAAAGAAAACATCTAATTGTTTGAAGACATAAATTCCTGCTAAATATTGGGACATTCATGTATAAACTTACAAATCATGATCATACTAGTAATGTGCAACATGCTCTCTGTTATGTTAAACTCAATTGATGAAGTTTAGGAACAGCTTCATTTGTAGGGTCTAAGGCCTGGAATTGAACTCAAAAATGACTATTTGTGGAATTATGAACTCCCTTTTCTGTGTTTATTGTCTGTGTTTTCTCTTTTTACTTAGTAGATGTGGGTAATTTGGTATCAACAAAACATCTGATTGTGTTAAGTTAAAATTACGAGACATAATATACAAGCATAGAGAACATGATTATACTAGTAATTTGTGGCATGCTCTCTGTTGCCTTTGACTCGATTGATGAGGTTTAGGAAAAACTCACATGTAGGGTTTAAGGCTTGGAAATGATGAAATTGATCGTTTACGGGGCACAGATATGAAGAATTTGTTACGTCATAGAAAGCTTTATCTGATACTTGACCTTGATCACACACTGCTTAACTCGACTCTGCTTCTCCATTTGATTCCTGAGGAGGAATATTTGAAGAGCCAGGCAGATTCCCTACAAGGTAGATGCTAGTAGCTTGCTTTTGTGATTCTGGAATTGGTACTCCTTCCGATGGTACCATACTTTTTTGTTGGTTTTCTTGTTTTACATTCATTAATTTAGTTATAGTTTGCTGGATGCTTCTATAATGATGCTATTTTGTTTGTCTACTTTTATAGTTTGACATAAACTTGTAAATATCCCACTTGTTCAGAAGAACAAGCTGGGCCACAAGTAAAAGATTTAAAAAATATATCTCACTGTTATGTAGGATGGATTATCAAATAACATACAAGAGGGAAAAGGGAGAGGAATAGGGGGAGAATGAAAAATATATTATTCGATGATCTATTAGTAATATCCAGTCCTCTTAAAGAATGAAAGTCCCTATTTATAGTGGCCAAACCCTAAATAAGACGAAATCAAAATCACTGAGAAAGAAGTCTACTCCTAATAAGTGATGAAAATCCTACTCAAGTAAGAAAATTATGTTATATAACTTAAACCCCTACAAAATCTTAACTTAAATAAAAAATAAGCTTAGTTCCTAGAACCCTGGATAAACAAGAATTTGTGATTTTCCTGGTTTCCTGTTCTGTAACAAATTGGCCAAAAGAACTGTCTGGCTGCAGCAATTTGGGAAAATGTTGTTGGACAAGGAGGAAGAGAAAAGGGAGGGGAAAAGATAGAAAGGGAGAGGAGAGATAAACAAATGAGGAAGGGGAAAACTAATGTTTATTATTTAGTAATCTTCAACTTTCACAAAACATAACTTATTTATAGTTCCTCTCTAATTCAAAAAGAAATGTTAAATATCAACTTCTGATATGGAAGGATTCATTCCTGATAAGAAAAGAATAACAATCCAAATTAAGGATTAAAAAAATAATAATAAAATTACTTCCTTCAATAATGAATTCTCCTAAATCAATCTATTTGTGAATATCTTAGACTGTATAACATATGGAAATTGAACAAGATTGCATCAGCAGCATAAATATATACATTATAAACTGAAGTAAGTTATGGATTATACCTTGAGTAACCTACATGAGAATGAAGCAAATAGGTTGCCCCTTCGGGTTTGTATCATGGAGCCAAGGAAATTTCATTTTCTTTTATTCGCACAAGAAAAATAAAGTTTGCAGTTAGGCTTGTGAAAATATTATGTTCTATCAACATTTGTGATATTATAAAATATCATGTTTCATGAGGCATAAGGCAGACTTTAAGTGTATGTATTATATTGTCCATGGGAAAGATGGTATGGTGATGTACATGTTTGGATATTGTGCGGTATGTTGTGTAGAATTCAACACTTATTCTACATGATTCGCTATAGGTCTCCCTACTTTTCAGTGGACAAGTTTATATCTATGTTCAGTATTATTCTTGTTTTGTTATTATTTTCTAATAGTTCCTGTCCAAAAAATTACTTTGAAATGGTGAAACATTAAAGGTAGGTTTGTAATTTAATGCAATCGTTTTTAAATCTTGGGTTTCAAATTGAACCACCTGTCCTCTTTCTATTTCAGATGATCATCATTGTCAGCACTATGGTCCCACTATTTTGGTGTAGTCTATAATGTGATTGTCAAGTTAAAAAAGCTGAACTTTTTGGCGCTTCTAGCTTTTTCATTAGGCATAATAGCAATCGCAATTATAATGATGTTGGTAGTATGAGCATGGCTGCAATCATTAGAGAATCCAAATAAAATGATGATGCAGTGATTATTGCTTGAAAAAGGCTAGGAGGGGTAACTGGAACTGTTATTAGGTGCAAGGAAGACTGGATCGGATGGATGTTATGGTTTTTAAGATTATGACAAATTGAAGAGTACGAGAAGAATTTAAGTGCACTAGAAGTTGGCAGAGTCATAACCTCCATCCACACAGTTTCTGCTTAGCAAAAAACCATATCCTGAAAAATTAATACAAGCTCTTATTGAGACTTTTAGCCTTTAACTTTGCTTTTGATTTCATATTGGTTTGTTGCTCACCATCATATTACTTTCATTGCATTTCTATTATCTTATTCACAAACTGGTGCTTTCATTGGCTTCTCATGGTTCTATGGTTTTTAAATGTTATGAAACTATCAGATGTTTCAAAAGGCAACCTCTTCATGTTGGAATTTATGCATATGATGACCAAATTGAGGCCCTTTGTCCGCACATTTTTGAAAGAAGCAAGTGAAATGTTCGAGATGTACATATACACTATGGGTGACAGGCCGTATGCATTAGAAATGGCTAAGTTACTTGATCCTGACCGGGAATATTTCAATGCTAGAGTGATTTCACGAGATGATGGCACTCAAAGGCATCAGAAAGGTCTTGATGTGGTGCTGGGGCAAGAAAGTGCTGTTCTGATTCTTGATGACACAGAAAATGTAAGTTGCAACCCTTTCATCTCTGTAGATATAGTAAATCATCATATTAATGTGACGAGTTGTTATAATGTGCAAATCTGTCGAATAGAAATACTTCAAGGAGGCTATTCTTTTTCAGTTTTCTTGCAAATAGGAAAATGTATACACATGGTTGAAGAATCGTTGATTTCCTTTCTAATTGGAACATGCAATTTCTGAAGTAAATTGATGGTCATTTGGATCCTTTCTGTGTTGACATACCATTATTTAGGCATGGACAAAGCACAAGGACAATTTGATACTGATGGAAAGATATCATTTTTTTGCTTCAAGTTGTCACCAATATGGCTTCCACTGCAAATCTCTTTCTGAGTTGAAGAGTGATGAAAGTGAGCCCGATGGGGCACTTGCATCTGTTCTTAAAGTTCTCAAGCGAATCCATGGCATCTTCTTTGATGTATGTCCCTCGCTCCTCAGATTTTGTCGATAAAGTTGATGTTGTTTGATTTGTGTTCTTAACTCTATTGATTGGGAATCTTTATGTAGGAACTTGGGGATGATCTTGCTGGCAGAGATGTGAGGCAGGTAAGATGTTTCTTAGATAATTGACTGTGATCAATTTAGGTTGTGTTCTTTACGTTCTTGTAAAAGTGACATTCACTGTCTCTCCCTTTTTGTTTCAGCACTTAAATCTAATTCCAATGAGTCTATTGTTCTTTCACAAAAGAAAAAAAGAACGAGTAACTGAACAATTATTTCTTGTGTGCATGTCTAAATGCCAAATTTTCCAATTCTTGTTTCAAAGAGTGCCTGTTACCCTCATATTTTATGCCTTTGTAGTCATTTTTGAGTTAAGTCTCCATGCCTTTGTAGGCTAATTCCAATTGGAAGATCGACATTTATCCGGACCTTTTACATTCATCATATCTTGCTCGCAGGTGCTGAAAACTGTCCGGAAGGAAGTCTTGAAGGGGTGTAAGCTTGTCTTTAGTCGTGTTTTTCCAACCAAATTTCCGGCTGATAATCACTATCTTTGGAAGATGGCAGAGCAATTAGGAGCCGCATGCTTGGCAGACCTCGATCCGTCAGTTACACATGTGATATCAACAGATGTTGGAACAGAGAAGTCTCGTTGGGCAGTGAAGGAAAATAAGTTTTTAGTTAATCCACGGTGGCTAGAGGCAGCCAATTTTTTGTGGCAAAGGCAACCAGAAGAGAACTTTCCCGTTAAACAAACAACAGACCAATAACTGATTTCTTCGGGTAGTTTTTAAGTCTGCAGGGAGTACTTCTCAACCACTCTTAACAAGCACAACATACATGAATTTTGCCAAAAATTATATTGAAATTGACACTTCATTTGATTTTTGGATAGTAAACAAGGAACAATAAAGATCTAATGACAAGGCAAATTATTGGTAAAGTTAATTACAGTTCTTGACTTAAAAGAGATGGATCGGGAGTGATTTCTTCTTTCGTTCTTTAGTTTTTTAGAGGTGACTCAGACTAGTGTGACTGGAGATATTCCTAGGTTGGCAGTGGGATCCCCCTCTAATCGTATAATGTTTCTGGTGGATCAGTGGATTGCTTCGCAATGTTTATAGCTAATGATTGACGTCTAGATTTCGTAGAGAGAGACAGCTATAGCAGTTAGTTCATTACAAATGCACACTTGACTGTTAAGGTGTAAAAAAAATGTTTTTTTTTCTTTTCTGGTAAGAACTTGTCGAGCGGCATATTATGTGGCTGCATTAGATTTCTTTGCTTGATCTCATTTCCACGTGAAGAAACCTACTTTGTGTTTTCAAAGTATTTTGGGCTTTTGCTGTTATTTGTGACTTCGTTTCAGTTCTAAACATCTTCGAGGCAATGTTATGTTACCCTTTTGTACTGTAGAGTGACGTTTTCTGTGCACCTGTTTTTAGATTTGAAACTGATCCACCCAAAATTTGAAATTTCTCTCGATCGTTCGCATAAATTGGATTGTATTTTCCTTTTTTCTTTTCCCATTTGAAAAGCACCTAGTCCTTGTGGATGATAATTCAGAAGAATGCCAACTTCCAAATTGATGCCCTGGCTAGTCTTACGTCTGATGGTTGCAAACCTGATAGATATTGAATGTAACATTTGTGAATATCGTCAACGTTGCCTGAAAATGAGCTCAACCAACATTCCCCAAGCTGAACAGTTCGTCAAATCATAAGACGACCGGTGGTTCTCTAAAGCCAATCAATGCAGTTATCAAAGATTTAGATGACTAAGTCTAACGTTCGTTCATTGATAACCCCTTTATGTTCTAGTCATTCTACGTCTTTTACACGTGAAAGAAAAAAAACTGTAAAAATTCATGTGCAACACATGGAAGTAGATATTATGCACTGACAGCAGAAAACACATAAATAGATTTTGCATATATGGTGCAATATGAACAGGCAAGAAGTTGTTGGAGAGTCGTGAACAATTCAGTCTTCCCATGTAAAGAAAGTTTTGTCATGAACCGATTGGCTCTGTGATATCTCAGAAACTGATAGACAATATTTTGGAAGTGTTTTCAGTTGCCATGCCAATTGTAATTGTTTCCTGTAATCTCTGATGTGTTAGTTCTACGTTTCATTCATTGCATTCTTCTTCTTGACAAAGTTACATATACTTCGAGCTAAATCTTCTGCAATATATGAATACATCAATGGCTCAAACTGCAGATTATTGTGTGGATGCAATCTTGTTTATTAGCTAGAAGACGTGACATGGAAAATTGGAAGCACTCAGCTCCGTTTGTTGGTTCAATCGCTCACCTCTTAAAATGATGAAAAATGATTTGACCTCTTAGTCGTATCCATAAGCCATTTAAAACTTGATTAACTGTGTATTAAAGAAACATATTTATACAACCTCAAGTCTTCATATCTTCATTAAAAATTCCTGAGTGCAACTATATATTCATGTCTTACCTAGAACATAGTTTGTATCATATTATTCCAAAAAAATGATACAGGTGTCCAGATTAACAAGTGATGATGATGTTTAAGAGTCTTCTGGAGATCCTAATCACTTTACTTCAATAATTCTCCAATTATATCCTATTATTGTCTTGGTTTTTTTAAAACCTAATTCAAATAAGAAGCTGGTAAATAGAAGGTTTTATCGTGGGGAAATTGCATGAATGATTGAACACATATTTGTTGATTAAGAGTTAGAATTGAGCGGCCAATTCGATAGCTTGTCTTGTCTCACAAAAAGATAAGGTATAAATAAACCAACCACAATTTCTCAAGTCACTCTCCCACTTTTATCTGACAAACCATAGAATTCCCACTTGGCATCTTCAAGTTTTGCTTCAAGCAGCTTTCCCAATTGTCAGTTTTCCCTTAAATTGATGCCTCCACAATATGATATTTTCTGCCTTAAATTTTTATCTGTTTTAAACTTAGGTCTACACGGTTTTACATAGACGATGTGAGATTATACCTATTCTCACCTCATCAATATTGGCCATGGTGCATTTTTTTTTTTAAAAAAACCCCCGAGTTATCAACTAATTTATGATGACTTATCTTAAAACTCCAATAAAATTTAAATCCCAAAAACCTTTTAAATGAAGAAGATCCAATAATATTTCATGTCTTGAATGTTTGGTAGAGCTTATATGTATAATGCAAGTTCATGATTTGAGTTTATGTCAAGCTGCAACGTATTGATTCATCTACGACCCTTTTTCTAGCTTTTTGTGGTAAAAATGTGCCAATTGAATTAGAGGCTTAATGCATTGTCATTCTTTTTCTTCACAAATTGTGGATTTCATAATGAACATTTATTTGTTCCTTTTAGGGTTGGGATATGATCTGCTGTTTTTGAAAATGACAAGACATTAAAAATATAAATTTAATTTGGAAATTTTCGGGAAAGAATTAAATAAATAAAATATGCAACAAAAAGATATTATAAGTTGTAATCTTAAAATAACTACATATAATGTATTGTAAATTTATTTTATTTACAAAAATCTGATTTTTAAATACTGTATTACCCAATTCCAAATAAAATCTTTTCTTAATTCTTAAAAATGAACAAAATTCAAATCTAATAAGAAAATTGTTGAACAATTAAATCATTTGTCACAAAAACCTGCATATAATAAAAGACAGACAAATTATTATAATTACATCATTGAAAATAATGTCTACAATGTATCTATCCAAATAGAAGAAAGGAGTAAATACTACAAGGCATATGGTTATGTCAATGTTACCATGAGCATGCTCAATTAACAAAAGGAAATGGGTAGCCCAAAGAAATATCAATCGATTAAGATTTAAAAACTGGTCCAACTCCAATTATTTTGAAGATAATTATAAGATAATTATAAGATAATTGTTGATATCTTACAGCAATTGTCACTTGCAAATGCCAAGGAATGTGACGTTTTGAGATCTACTATTTGGTTCATTTTTAATCTTTGAGATCCTTTGCATCGAAAATGTGAGGCTCTTATTGTTTCTTGTTCCTTTGAACTTGCTCTGTATGGCCCTCTTTTACAGGAAAATATTTGATTAAATTATTGTTTTCTACATTTTTTCAATGCAAACTTTGTGATGGAATAGACATTGCCCTCAAACTTGAACAAGTTTCTATGTTGTTTACCCATTTAAAATGTTAAAAAAAATATTAATAATTTTTTTTATTAATTTTATCTAAGTAACATCTAAGAGCACCATCAAATTTTTAAATTGAAGAAATGATGCACATATAATTAGCACAAAATGCTTTGTTTTAGTCGGCTAGTCAAAATCAGACGAGTGTAAGTATATTTTATAATAATGTACTGTTATTTATTTATTGGTCACTTATGTTACATTTTGATTCTTTTTCATTAATTCATATTTATTTATTTTCAAATATATTAGAAAATCTCCTAATTTTCTAGATGTATATCACTATGAAACATTGAATAAATCAACGCTATATGTTTGGTTTGATTCAATGGAAGTACTACCACTAACACTTTAATTGATGGAGAGAAAAAAGAAAGAACCTTGGCCACATTTTTTCCTAAGGTTGATCACTTTATGCAAGAACTTTTTTGGTCAATTCCAACAACAAAAGTTGGTCTATTTTAACTAAATAGCTATGACTAGTATTTTTCAATAATAATTGCCATGGACCAACAATACATGAAACCCTCTTCCCCCCCTTTTTTTTTTTTTTTGTTTTTTTTGAAAGAGAGTGAGAGAAGCCTTAATGGTTTCTGAAAGCTTATTCTATGATTGGGAGAAGTTGAAAATTTACGATATATTTAGGTATAACTTTTGATTTATAATCGTTATGAAATATCATTACTAACCATTAAATATGAGCAAATTGAAAAACAATAAATATTATACGTTATGTGTCTCGGGGATCTTATAAGGAGACAATGGCATTGGCGTAGTCCTATGATGAAAATATGACACAATTGAAACGATTGTATAACTAATATAGCAAACTCATTTAATAGGCTGTTGCATGCTAAGCTCGATGTGATGCTGGCACATTTTGGATAGTATGCAGACTGCTACATCTATACGACAACAAATCTTGCTGGAAATACCATGCAAACTTGGGAGCATTCACTTTGTTATAATTATTTGGTACAGTAGAATAGAAGAAAAGACATATATATATATATTTTAAATAAAATTTTGCTACCTATTGGTAGATACCAACAAAAACAGGCCATCTGCCTATTATTATTATTATTATTCATGAGTTATGGGAATAAAATAATTGAATTAATTTTAATATAAATTATTAATTAGTGTTTTGTTATCTTCAATTTTATCTTTCTATTCGTGGTCTATTATTGTGTCCATCAAAAAGCAACCCATTCTTACAATCTCAATCATAATTTATAATTCAATAAATATTTTAGGTTACCCACGTAGACAATGTGCTAGCAATAATTAGAAATTTTAACTATTTACATTACAAGCAGATTCTTATTTATGTATTCAGCCAGCCATTATTAAACGTGAATAGGACGTACCAAACAGGAAAGTCCAGCAAGTCCCGAAACGAACAAGACAACAAAATAAAACATCTGCAGTTTTGTCGTAGAGTTATGGAATCTGTGGACAAATTTTCCTGAAGCTGATACAGTTTATCGGTTTTCATATCGACCAAGATTTTAAGCTTTGCATTATTTAATTAAGAATCTTGGCGCCCAAGTGATCATCCATCTCATCTCTTGAATGAATGCACGCATGATTCATGATCTCTTTTGCTCATTGATTTCCAATTCAAATGGATCGGTTTCTAAAATTTTACGTTATCTTTTTGCATGTTTTATACATGTGAGAGCATCTTTTGCTCATTGATCTTCCATTTCCATTAAAATTACTGATGATTTTTTGGTACCAAAAATACATGTAAAACGCTGTAGCAGGGGTTTATTTTCAGATATTTATATGCTTTAACATCAAATGATTATCGTTTATTATCAAGTAAACAAACAAACAGAGTCTTCCAAAAATATTATAACATCTTTACTCTTTTATCTTCTCTGTTCATCATTTTTCTTTTGAAAAGTCTACTTATTTCTATCTTCACAGCAAATTTTCCATGCGTGTTGTCTACTCGATAGTGCTTGCTGATGCAACTATCAAAACCCTAATATATATTTTCCTTCTTCTGGATAAGTACATACCAGCATTCCATCTCAATTAAGGCATAAAATACATGTGCAGATTTTGTGTGGTAGCTGTTACTTATTGGCTCATTTTGTGCCAAACGTTGAAGATTGTTAAAAAAGAATGTTTAAAAGTCTTCGAGTTGTACATTTTGGATTTGTATATGTTGAAATTTGAATCTTCATCCTGAGATTTACTTGTAAATAATAAATTAAAAAAAATTAGTAAGCCAGTAAGCTTTTGCACTTTTCTTAAATGACCTAGAGCTTATCTCCCGATGTAAAGTTTAAATAAGTCAAAATGAATTAATTAATTAATATATTATTTTCATTTTACTTTGCTTATTGTTGGCTTTCATGAGCTATCTTTGAAGTCGATCCTCTCAGAGTTCCAGTAACGTGAGCGGCTCAACTTGCATTGAATCTGATCTCATTTCACTCTTAAATAACTTAATGAAGTATGACCAATAAAATTACAGAGAAAAAAGAAAAGAGAGAAAGAGATGCAACACTTATCTTCTAGCTAATAATGGGTTGTAAATTATTGGTTTAATTAAATAAATCAAGTCATGTCAACAACATATGCCAATTTATTTATTCAACACATCCTCAATTTGGGTTTTGTTCTCTCATTCATAGTCAATAATTTTCAACTCTCGCTTACCAAATTAAATGGTTAAAGTTCGTTGTTTTAATTTATTGATATTTTAATACAGAATTAGAACATGTGATACATTAATATATGTATAATTATTAAAATGAGGCAAGACGTGCAATTTCGGTGATAATTAATAGAAGTATCTTCCATTTTCTCTTCTCTTCTCTTCTCTAGCCGTTTGAATGAGCCTAATATTGATTGTTTCTTCATGTATGATCAATGCATATTTTAATACAGACACTATAAGACAAAGAAGTTAAGTATTTGGGACATGCTACATGGATCTAAATTTTGTTTAATAGATATAATTAACACTCTTTTTAAAGCTGTACATAAATTAAAACCTTTTTAAAATTGAATTAATTATAGTGGGATTCAGGAATCTATCAATGTTTGATGTACAATTTTCTACTGTATGTTTGAAGCTTGAACCCTATCCTTTTGCCCCAGTTTAATCTGTTTCGGGTGGTTGGAATTTTCAATTCATGCATCCAAAACAAATATGATTGCTATTCTCTTGTAACTTGTAAGAAACCCTACAAGTTGCAGGACATGTTGTAGGGTCAATCGGCTGTCAACCACAACAAAAAAGACAGACAAATTAATTTGCTGAACCCACATGCCTGGCGGGCCCTGTATTTATTCCATCATTTTACAAACGGACCTGAACCAGAAAAATCTTGTATGCATACCTCTTCATTTTCTTAGAATTTTTTATTTGTTGACAAAATCCTTTCAAATATAAGTGAAATTAAAAACGAAATTACAAAGAAGGAATTAGATTTAATTATGTGGGACTGGGAGGTGGTGGAAATTTTGTGTGCTGGTGATGGCCGCCATAAGAGAAGAGAAAGAGAAGGCGTGCTGTTATTTGACCCATGTTATGAAATTTCTTCCCACTATCCATTTGCCAATGCTACTGCAGCCACAGCCACAGCGACAGTCACGGCCTGCAGCCGTCGATTCTGCAGTTCTTTGATGTTTCTGGTCTTCACTTTCTTCGTGCCTCACATGAAATGATGAGATACATTTTTTTTATTATTATTTTAGTTTGTTGACAAAAAATATGCATTTAATACTGTTCTTAAATCCAATAAAAACTCTTTCTAAAACCATTTGACCCAGAATTTGCATAATTTAATGTCTACAAAAGTCATTGAATTATTTAAATGAAGCTTAGCATTTCAGATGGTGTGTTGGGTGCATGAATTAGGAGATTTTTCAGAGAGAAATTCAATAAATATGCATAATATTTATTTTACAATTTGTATTTCTGCATTGCATCCTAGGAAAGTAGGCATCGAGATCCACTAGTCTGCATATTTCAGTAATAGCCATCCAAATTTGGTGGTTTTGAACTTTTGAATAATGCAGCTACATGTCATCATGATCTTTATATAAATGCCAATTGTTCATTTCATAATTAATTTTCCCAATTCATTGATGAAAAGTTAGGTGCTTCAACTTTTCTTTAAAATAAAATTATTTAAAAAAGTACATTTCAATGAAAATTAAAGAAAGCAAAGTTTAGTATATTTAAAAAAATATTTTTTTTTTAACATTTCTTCTGTCATTATAATGTCATTTATTGAGCATTAATTTTTGTTGTTGTTGTTTTCTCTAATAGTAGTAATACAAAATGGAGGTTTTTAATTAGTAATAAAAACAAATATGTTAATTATTTCTACCCAAAAAAAACAAGAAACTTGTGAAGCAAATTATCATCAAATGCTAATAATTCCAAATTTGCATGTAAAACACTATCATGCATATGCCTATGACATTTTATTCCAATGACAAGTTGATAACCCCTTATTATTAATATTATTAGTTTCAGATGTTTATAATCGAACTATTCTGATTTTAGACTTACCTGAATTGTAAATAAATAAATTAAAAGAATTCTACTTGTCTATTAAGAAATTAGATTGGCACACTAATTAATAAAGAATCAACTCACGTTCAATTCTTCAATATGTATGTTTACTGCCACCATCTCTCAGAGATTTACAAACTCCAAGATTCTGTCTCTTCAGAGTACATTCCTTTTCACGCTTCTCCAAACTCTATCTCTAATTAGCTTCTCTTATCGCAATTATTTGCACTTCATTTATGCATACATACATCATTGCTCACAATAACTTACCAAAAAAAGGTAAATTCATCTTTGGCCCACTCAAATTATTTAGTTGCCGTGATTATATATCTGATGATCCCACCTTGCTTGCACCTAATGATAGCATGGAATAAACTAACTGGCTTACCATTACAATTATTCTCTTTTGATTTCAACTTCTACCTAAATATGTATGTACATGCCCCACGTATAATTGGCATAATTGGGAAAACGAAAATTTTTACATTTTGTGGTCCACTGAAATATTAGAAACTTGCTGATTGAAAGCAGAGCCGTGTGCAATCGCACACTTTCTGACTACAATCGGTTCCAAAATGTAACCCTCGGGAAACCTAGACACCTGTCACAAACCCATTACCTCAATAATCGAGAGATTTCTATTTTACCCATCTTGATGCAAACACGTGGCTATGATTAACTAAAATCAGAACCGTCGGGTTAAATCAAGAAAATGAAGAAATTGGTAAATTAGACCAAAAAATTGCTGTATAAACACCAAAGCTTTCATTGAAGCAGAAAAAGAAAAGGCAGGCAACACTCTCTGCCTTGTTAACTTCCTTCAATTAGCCTTCAAAAAAAAAAAGTCTTTTTTCTCATCACAAACTCAGATACTGCAAGCCCTCCAGGGAATGCAGAGAGATGAGAGGACCATCGTTCAGAGAGCCTGAGCTGTGTTTGCGCTCCAAGAGGTGCGTCGGCGGCAGGAATTGCCATCGGAAACACGTTGAAGACGGGTGATCTTTGAACTAGCCACTTAAAGCCGGCAAAAACTCAAACACAAAATTCTTTGAGCTTTAATTTTCTTTTCTATAATTATTCTCTGTGTAAAAAGATTCTGTGGTGAAAAGTTATATATATATATATATAAAGATGCCGGCGGCGGACGATAAGGGCGGAGATGGCAGCAGCAGGCCAACTTTGCTACATGGGAAATACGAGCTGGGACGTATGTTGGGCCACGGAACTTTTGCCAAGGTGTATCTCGCCAGGAATTTGCAGACAGGGAAGAGTGTGGCCATGAAAGTTGTCGGAAAAGAGAAGGTGATAAAGGTCGGAATGATGGAGCAAATCAAGCGTGAGATTTCAGTGATGAAGATGGTTGAGCACAAAAATATCGTCGAGCTGTACGAAGTTATGGCTAGCAAATCGAAGATTTACTTCGCCATGGAGCTGGTCAGAGGCGGCGAGCTTTTCAACAAGATTGCGAAAGGCCGGCTGAGAGAAGATGTCGCCAGAGTTTATTTCCAGCAGCTGATTTCCGCCATCGATTTCTGCCACAGTCGCGGCGTGTACCACCGCGATTTGAAGCCGGAAAATCTCCTGCTAGACGAAGAAGGAAACCTGAAAGTCACAGATTTCGGCCTCACCGCATTTTCAGAACATCTAAAGCAAGACGGATTGTTGCACACAACTTGTGGCACGCCGGCTTACGTGGCCCCGGAAGTCATCGGGAAACAAGGATACGACGGAGCAAAGGCGGATATTTGGTCGTGCGGCGTAATTCTCTATGTTCTGCTGGCTGGATTTCTACCATTCCAGGATGACAATATCGTGGCGATGTACAGGAAGATTTACAAGGGAGATTTCAAGTGCCCGCCATGGTTTTCATCCGAAGCTCGGAGATTAATCACGAAACTCCTTGATCCAAATCCGAATACAAGAATTACAATTTCGAAAATCATGGAATCTTCCTGGTTTAAGAAGTCTGTTCTCAAGCCTGTAAAATCCAAGCAGGAGATGGAATTCGAAGCAAACAATTGCGAAGAAGAAATAGGATTCGGCGACAAATCAAAGCAACCCGAAACTCTGAACGCATTTCACATAATTTCTTTATCAGATGGGTTTGATTTGTCACCTCTGTTTGAAGAGAAAAAGAGAGAGGAAAAAGAAGAGCTGAGATTTGCCACAACTCGGCCGGCAAGCAGTGTAATTTCAAGATTTGAGGAAGTTGCCAAAGCCGGGAAATTCAACGTGAAGAAGAGCGAATCCAGAGTCAGATTACAAGGCCAAGAAAGTGGAAGAAAAGGAAAATTAGCCATTCACGCCGATATTTTCGCAGTTACGCCGTCATTTCTTGTGGTGGAAGTGAAGAAAGATAACGGCGACACCTTGGAATATAACCAGTTCTGCAGCAAAGAACTCCGGCCGGCGCTGAAAGACATTGTTTGGATGTCCGCTGCAGAAAATTCTAATCTTTGCTTGAATCAAGATTGTTGATTATGAACTCGTTGTGTTTAGATTGATTGAATGTTCTTGATTATGGGATTTAGAGTTCATTTAATTCGATGGAATTATTGGCAGCAAATTATGAACTTGTTTTCTTTGTTTCTGTTGTTGTGGGTTTGGTCGGTCATCCAGTTACTGTGATTGTTGTCATGATGTTCTCTGTGTGATTGATTGATTTTGCATTTCAATTTGCTTTACTGTTTCCTTGTTACACTTTCATTTTCTTGCCATCTTATTATTATTATTATTATTATTATTATTATTATCATTATCATCCCGCAATCACCAACTAAGAGATCTTACCTTATTAACTTAAATTTCTTAAAACTCGGTGTTTAAAGATTTTATTAGTGATTTGAATCAAACAAGAATGAATAAAACGCCATTAAGAAACCTTCAACCATCATTAAATAATGCATACCACATAATCATAAGAGATACCTCAATAATATGGCATCGAATTTCATTGAACCACTCTCTGAAAATTGCGTAATCTTTCTTTCTTTCTTTTCCCAACCAAAAAAAAAAAAAAAAAAGTCACGCAGATTCAGTTGTGTAGCGAAGTGATGACAAAAGTTCTTGTGTCGGTTTCTAAATCCTGGAAAGCCAGATGGCTTATAATGAATCTGATGGAGTAATGATAAAAACGATGATAGCTCTTTCTCAATTATTGTCCGTCAATTCCCCAAGTCTTTCATGGAAGCGCTTTCACTGTTTTACAGTGTCCATCGGGTTAAAAGTTTCCTCCATGGAAATGCTTTCACTGTTTTCAGAAATGCATTTTTTCGCATCACATTACAGACCCCCTTTTTCTTACTTCTCTATGCATACTTTTAATTCCATATTTTATAGGATTGTAAAAAGGTAGAAATAATTTATGCTGAGCGTAATTCCAATGCCTATGATATCTGAATTTGTAATTCTACGAGTATTACCACTGTGATTGGCCAAAAAAAAAAAAAATCTTCTCCTTCTGCCCTCCGGAAAAACCCAATTGGCAGAGTTGTAGTCCTAAAGAATTATTTCGGTTAGGTGTAGCTGTCCAAACAATGCCCTAATGCATCAAACTGGAGACCTGAGCCTGAAGGGCACATGCCCTAAGGTATCCTTTGCTGGCAAGACAATACATATTGTGGTAGATTAATCCTGATTCAACACCTCAAAACATACCAGCAACAGAGACAAGAGCTACCTTCTTTACTACCCGTCTGGTCGGACTAAGACACTGAATTGCTAGCTAAAAATTTTCATTCATGTGAAGTTGGCATCTGTCTATTATCCTTATGATCTGGGCATGTCTCAACCCACGTGGAGTTCGGCATCTCTGCTTCTCCTTCTTCTTTCCATTTCGATGGTTTTGATGGACTGCATGTAAGATTTACAAATAAATTTTTTCTTTTAATTTACTTAGCAAATTTTGATAATTCGAACACATTACAATAATAATGGTGATTACTAAGCCTCTACATAATCGATCTATGTGTTACCCTAAGCAATAGTACCTCGACCAAATGATACAATAATGCACAATTTAGTATTACTAATCAAACAATTAATACAATATTTGTAGTCTCTACTAACATAATTTTCTTATTGTAATTGAAGTCATAATTGCCGTTGGTATGTGCCACGTGGACGGTCGGTATTCATGCAAGAAACATTACCAATTATATTATATACTAAATAATGGTGATTAATTAAGAATTTTCAAACATGTCATAATGATTGATCGTCTAATTACTTTATACCCAAGAATTATTGGAATCATGGGCTTATATAGTTTTTTAAGGGAATTATTGTATGAAAACAGGAATCCTACCTAATTATTCAGTATTTGAATTATTGCAAGAGAAGACAAGATCTGCCTTACGTTTGTTGAATTTGAGTTTAATGGTGATTAAGTAAATGTTTGATTGCTACTTAATAGAGGTGATTAGAGTCCTAATCTTAATTGTTTTGGTATTAGTTTATCAGGTAAAAAGATAAAGCTGTTAATCATCTTTTAGAAGGGCCGATTGGTAACCCAACCCTTCAACTCTTTGGAAGAGCTTTCCTCCCTCAAGTTAGAGCAGTCCTCTCATAAGATTAGGAGTTAAATCTCTCTCTTGGGACAACCTTGAAAATAATAAGGCCCATGACTTGAAATTTGACATTTAGGCCCACTTGAAGATGAAACTTATTGATTCAAATTGTAGGTGATTTTCATGTGATCTTGAAGTTTTGATCTTTGATTATGTGCAATAGCCATCATCTATTGACAAAATAATTGTCTTATTAGTTGTTTACAAATGAAAGATTAACATATTATTGTTCAACCAATGAAAAAAATAATGTGTAACAAGTGTGATCATTGCATCCCTTCTAAAGCAAACCAAATGGGCATCTTATTTTTAATTTTGTTGTCATTATAAATTGTGGTTTTATCCTTTATTTTCTGAAAAATAAAAAAATCAAATTAATCGATGTTTTTCATATAAAATTCTTGAAGGATCATGTGTGATCGTGATCAAGATCATGATAGCTTTTGCATAGAAATTAAATGGGCCCATGATTTGAAATTGATCATTTAGGCCCACTTGAAAAATGGAACATATTTGTTCCATGTCTTCCTCCACATCAATCAAAATTTTGATCAAACCTTGGAGAAGAATTTGTTGAGACACTATATTTGATTTTTTTTTTTCGCATCCCCTTCTAATAGAAGAAAAAAAATGGACAAGTTCATTTTTATCTCTTTTTGTCATTATAAATTATGGTATTATTTTTTATTTTCTTAAATAATGATATTTATTTTTTAAATTTTGACTTTGATTTCGTGGGTTTGTCTATAGTACATCTATGAATTATTATATTTAAAAATTTTTAAATTATAAAATTTGAAACTACTATTATAAGATTTGAAATCAAAAGTTTTGTCTATAAGACATCTATGAACTATTATATTCAAAATTTTTTCAATTATACAACTTGAAACTACTATTATAAAAATTTAAAATAAAAAATAAAAAATCAAAAAAAGATTAAAATTTCAATATTTTAAATTTTATTATTTATTTTAAGTTTTTATAATGATGGTTTTAAGTTACATAATTGAAATTAAATATAACGGCACATAAATGTACCATAGTTAATCCTTGATTACGTACATTAGTCATTAAATATTTCTATTTATATATTAAATTTAATAATTAATTAATCTAAAAAATTAATACGATGTTCAATAAATATAACAAGTGAAACATCCCATCCTTTTAAAATTTATTTTTATTTTAGTAGTCGCTATAAATTATGGTTTTAACTTATATTTTCTCATACGGTGATTTCAAATTGATTGATAAATTTTTATAATATTTTATGTTTTGATCTTAATTATATATAATAATTATTAATTATCTATATCACAAAGACTTGTATATTTTCACTGCTTGTATTCTTAAAATTAAACACCAAGAACTTTCGGCTACCCCGTTGCTACTTAGCTTCCCAATGCACATAGAAAAATAATTTCAACAAGAAGCCAAAGTCACTTAAACCCAATACAATTGGTAAATTGATCATCTAAGCCTTCAACCAAAGTCTAAACCAAAACCATGCCTCCTTCAGCTATCTAGTTGTTTCTTTTGTAAACAATTGCTTTTTAATTGAATTATATTAATGGAATTGGCACATCATCATCTTCTTCTTCTTCTTTTACTACCTAACTCCCATTATTGGACTAAAGTTTCTCGGATTCTAACTTTATATTATATTTTACTTTGTCATTTTCACGTCCTAGTATTAACCATCTTTAAAAAAGTTTACGCAAGTGTAAGTTTTTTATAACTAATAAACTTTTATAGTCTTATTTAACTATGAAAATAGACACAATAACAACCCCCCAATCTCAATCATATATATCATTTTAATATATTTTATAATTATATATATATATATATATATATATATTAATTTTATATTTTATATACAAATTGAATATTTTACGAAATCTTTTGTCTTTTAGTGATACATTTAAGGATCAATTGTATTATATAATTTCTGCAGCTAACTAAGAAACAATAGTAATTTAAAGAAAAAACTTGTTTCTGTTTTTCTAAT
This sequence comes from Swietenia macrophylla, assembly GCA_032401905.1. Taxonomy (NCBI): domain Eukaryota; kingdom Viridiplantae; phylum Streptophyta; class Magnoliopsida; order Sapindales; family Meliaceae; genus Swietenia; species Swietenia macrophylla. The sequence goes on along the minus strand of CP135561.1, from coordinate 9,625,247 downwards.
TTATACACTAAAATATTAAGAGTATGGTATTCTTAAACTATGATTTTCTTAAGTTTTATCTTACTCCATTATCTTCCTTTTTGCCTTTTTTTTTTTTAAATTTATCACTTACTAGTCTAAGATTTAAGACAATCACTTTAGCTTCTTTCCTCTATTTTTGTCTTATTATTGTCTCTTCGATTCTCTATTTCAACTTGCTCGTGCAATGATTATTGAAGGAATGCGCTCGTTTTACAAAAACAAGCAAACATGGAATGTTCCATTGAAAAATTAGAATTGAAATGTCAAAAGCCAATTCTGATTCCACTTCCCAATTTTGAAGTTGCACAGAATTGTTGTTGGGTTGATTGATTGACTAAAATGGGAACTGGAATTTTCAATAAAAAGAAACATGCATTAATATTGTTTTATTTTGGGGCTAAATATTTGATTAAGTTTAATATACACATCTTCTACTCATGCATTCCAATATGCATGAGAGTTTTATTGCACATAACATAATTTGTTATTATACAATATTTCATAAGGAAGACAAGTGATTCCCAAATTAATAATTATATAGAAAGCACAATAAGAGCCAGCTTGAAGTTGTTGCATTCATCTTTGGAAGAATAACAAAATCATTTTGTATCAGCATATGATCTAATTTTCATGCATTTCCAAGAGTATGATCAAATTAAAAAACAAAAGTAGAATAAAATTTCCTATGGGTGGAGTTGCAAATTTCATTAATGCAAAGATAATTATGTTTAGGATTTGGTTACGTTTGCAAATTTCTATGGGTGGAGTTGAGGTGTAAAGAGATCTCTATCACCTCTAAGAAAGTGGAGATGTGATTGGTACAAGAAAAAGACATATACCTACAATCCTTTAATCTTTTTTTCAAAAATTATGGGTTTTTGGAAATTGAAACTTTGCTAAAAGCTATATATTTTTAGTCACAGAGAAACTATTTCTTAGTTAGCTAAATTGAATTTTCTGTCTCCAGTCTCCTCAAATCTTCTCTTTTGTTAAAGAAAATTATTGATTTGAGCAAAGAATATTATCCATGTAGCCCATTTTTCAATGCATGCCAACATGTGGACTCAAATCACGTTTTGATAGTTGATAGATGAAGTTGTATCAAACTTTATACATGCCAATCCCAATTAAACAACTAATGACAGTTCTCAATACCTTGGAGAATCTTAAACAATGGCATTTTAAGAGAAGTTAATTGTTGTCTAACATAATGCTAAGTAATCAACTAATCATTATACATGCTTTCACAATCATGGTTGGATGGTGAAATAGGGAAAGCAAATTAACATGGAAAAAAATCAAGAACAATTGAGTTTACGAAGAGTAAAATTTCTAAATACCATGACTACACGTTCTTCTGTGATTGGTTAACTAGAATTCTTCTTAAATTAAAAGTCCCCGAAACTTGAAAAGTACATGAATTATGGAAAGAAGACAAATGAGACGAAAGCATTTTGACACTTAGCCAAAAGTGAACTGACTTTGCACAGAGAAAACGTTGAAATAATTAAGCTATGATGTATAATGTTCTATTTGACTGGAATTGTCGATCGAACAGAAGAAGAAGAAGAAGAAGAAGAAGAAGAAGAAGAAGAGGAAGGAAGTAGTTCCCACAAAATTCAACTTTGGCATCTGGGAAATAGCCATGAATACATGAGAAAGTCTTAAGCAAGATCATGTTTTATATATTGAGATTAAATGTACATGAGAATTTCTGATGACAGGAGGTGTTTGAGATTCCCTAGCATGCATCAAATCTTCATGTTAGGGTTAGAAGAATATATAAAGTACCCCCGATTTCTAAAATAACAAAAAGAATGAAATTGGAAGCCCTAGAAATCAATAGTCAACTTCGTAGCCTAATTAATTAATTATATAAATGAAATCACACTGCCTTACTCCAAAATAATTGGATTTAACTGTTTAAAAACAGTCTTGAGTCTACCAAGAACATGTACATCTAATGGCATTAGTTTTTAAGCATCGTGCGAGTAATTTGTTTGATTTAGCAAAATTATAAACAAAAAATATTCTCATGACATGTTATGTTCTCAAACTATTTTTTTTAAAATAAATAAATCTAATTATTATTTTATTTGTAAACATCAATTCAAAATCAGCTAATAAATACATAATAACCCAATAATCTTTTTTAATCAAGGAATGTAAAATCTTACACATTGATTATATATATAAAGAAAATTAATGATCTCATACAATTTTTATGGCTAGCTAGCTTCATATAATTTTGGTGGATGTCACGTTGAGTTGTAATTAGAAAAGAGAATGTCCCATGTGCTCTGTTGATCCATCGAAAACGTAAATCAACAAATATATATATATATATATATATATATATATATATATATTAATATTACTGCATTGAAGACAAAAATCGATACAGGGAATCTGCTAAATCCCAAAAGTATACCTCTAAACAAGTAGTGTACATTTTGACTGCATTAATTAGAGCTTAATGACAAAAATAGTTCAATGCACTATTAGCCGTTAGGCTTTCTTGGAAAGTTCTCATGGCATGTCTGGCTGTTTCTTGTTTAATTTCGTTATTTTTTTTAATTTAGAATGTCATTTATTTATTTGTTCGTCCTTGCTAGGGCAAACAACTAACATCGCATCCTCGGCAAGATTTGAAGAGAGTGACTTAATTGCTAAATTTGGGCATTATAAAAATATATATATATATATATATATATAATATTTGCATTTAATAATCAAAAACATATCATATCAAACTTATATTGTATGATTTTGGTCATAGTTTCAGCTAGCAAACATAAGAATTTTTTTAAAAAATTAATTTAATTATAAAAAGGAATAAGTATAATAAAAAGATTGTGTTGTATATGTCATGATACATGCATGTCACGGGTGGTATTCTTAGATTTATATATTGTACCCAATATTAATTTTCTCTTGATTTTGATCATTTATATCAAGATTGCGATCAAGAGTTAATAAAAATAAAATTAAAAAAACGAAGGGAATCATATCACACATAATTTTAAAAGAAGATATGTTACAATTTTAAAATTTATATTAAAAACAAGATTTAAATATTTTTAATATATTAAAATTTGGTTACGAAAGAGTCGAGAGATGATAACTAATTATATTTTCATAAGAATATAACCAAAATGATATATGCTAACATGATATTAAATACCGTTTCATCTAAATTTTTTTTTTTAACATAAAATGTGAAAGTATGCATGCATGCTCGTTGGGAAAGCAATTTTTTAGAATGAGACTAGCAAATACAAAACTCATACACAATTGTATGGTTCCAAGGGGTATTAAATAGACATTAAAATTAAAATGATCTATTAATGCAATAAATTTGAAGAGAATTTCTTCATTTCTTCATGTCTTCAAATATATTAATATCTTTATTGAAAAAAATCAAGAATTCCTATTAAATTAAGTCAAAAATTAATAAATATTATATGAGTTTATGAAATAATTAATAAATATTAATTGTACGTTAAATACTTAACTCTAATCCAAAAACTCGAAATTCAAAGTTGTTTGAATTTATATTCACCTAAAAACTTGAATAAATCTAACTAACTCATTGAAATTATAAGAGAAAGAAATCTGAAAGGGTGAAATTATGGTAGCTTAGACATGACCAACCTTACACGTGTCGCGTGATTAGGCTAACTGTAGATTGTTAATTATATTGCTTGTCGATCGCGAATACATTGATTACTGGTAAATTGGTAATTTGCAGCGTGGGAAATCATTTGAGGGCAGTTTGGTCAATTCATGAGGAGTCGAAAGCGAACCACAAGGAGAATGGCCGACCCGTACGAGAACTATTTTCGGATTTCGATCGTTTGTAAAACGCGTGCACGCGATTACTGGAGCGTGGCTTCACTTCCATTTTTTTTTTGACCTTTTTTTTTTTGGGTTTCAAAGCTGGAATTTTAGAAATAACATTTAATTATATTCAAAAATAATAATCCTAATTTAAGGAAGAGAAAATATCTTCATGCGCTCCTATTAAACAATTAAAAAATACCGTCTGACCAATACTTTAACCCCACGTAATATATACTGTAAACAAACAAACAAACACACAACACACCAAATCATTTCTCTCTCTTTCTCACTTCCATTTCTGCTATTTAACATAAAACTCAGCCATTAAAGCACCATAAAACTCAGAGAAATTTTCACCTTCATCACTTCTCCAAAAGCAAAAATGCTTCCCTACTCTTGAATTTACTCTTTTCCTTTCTTTTTTGTGGTGGATTTTCTCGGGAAAAAGAAAATATGCAGCCTAGAAGCGGAGAAATGCAAGGAATCAACTCTCTTTTAGCAAACGGTGGCCGCGACCAGCAGCAGCAGCAACAGTCGCAGATCCCCCATCAAAACGCACAGTTTGATCCTACTTCGCAAGACGATTTCTTGGTGCAAATGCTGTCGTCGATTCCCTCTTGTTCTTGGACAGACTTGAAATCTCCCTGGGCTGACCTTAACCCTAATACTGCTATCGCCAAGGACTCCAGAGACTTATCCGACGAAACGGCGCAGGAGAATGTCGGATTTCAGTTCGATGAATCTATGATTTTAGCTTCCAAGATGAGAGAGCATCAGATCAGTGGAGGTGGTGGTGGAAATTCGCCTGTTGCCTCCACTGCGGCGAAGTTGTTGATGCAGCAGCAGCAGCAGCAGCAACTGATCATGGCTGCTGCTAGAGGTGGCATGGGGTTGCCTTTGTCACGTGGAAATGGCGGTGAAAACGACATAGTTGATGGCTCGTCGTTTAAGTCTCAGGTTCCGCTTTCTTCTTCTTGAAATTTCAGTTTTCCGTTTGGTTTAATTATGATCGTTGTCTTTTTTTCTCTTCAGGGAGGAGATGGTTCAGTTCAAGCTCTCTACAATGGCTTCGCCGGATCTTTGCATGGAGCCGGTCAGAGTTCAAACCAGCCTCAGCATTTTCACCATGCTCAGGTATGTCAAGCAAAATTCCAACTTCAAATCTTTTAAATAAATTCTAAGACGCTACGAGTAATTAAGATGGCCATTTTTATGATTAATTTGCAGGGAGGGACGATGCAAGCTCAGAGTTTCGGCGCTCCAGGGCCTGTGATGAACCAGTCTCAGGCTCAGCCAAGTGGTTCAACCGGCGGCGGAGGAAATACGCCGGGTCAGCCGAAACAAAGGGTTAGGGCAAGGAGAGGTCAAGCTACAGACCCTCACAGCATCGCAGAAAGAGTAAAAATCTTCAAACCGTTAGTTGTTGAATCAATTATTCTCACCATTTTCATTCTGTAATTAGATTAATTCTTCGAATTAATGTGCAGCTGCGCAGGGAAAGAATTGCAGAAAGAATGAAAGCTCTTCAAGAACTTGTACCTAATGCCAACAAGGTAAAGCACTAAACTCCCCCTAATTGATTATTAATTAAGTGTAAACTCTCTCTGTAACCGCCAGTAGGAATGAATTAATTTGCACGTAATAACTTTCCAATTTGAATTATAATAAATGGTTTAATTATTGATTAATTTTAATAATGGGAATTACAGACAGATAAGGCTTCAATGTTAGATGAGATCATTGATTATGTGAAGTTTCTCCAGCTGCAAGTGAAGGTGCTCTTCTCTTCTCTCGCAATTTTTCATTCTGTGACAGAATTTCTTTAATCTTAGTTTAATAAGCATAAAGAACTGTGAAACGATTCCATGGTTGACATTTTGCTTCCAGATATGATTAATTAATTAGTTAATTAATAAATAATACAGACGTTAATTTGTTAATCTTTCTGAAATTCGTTTGCTTTTTCTTTTTGGATGGGTAATGTACAGGTCCTGAGCATGAGTCGACTGGGCGGTGCTGCGGCTGTTGCACCCCTTGTTGCTGATATGTCCTCCGAAGTAAGAAATTGATCACCTCTTCTTAATTAACCATCTAATTAACTTGATTAAGCACCTAATCTTTAGTTTAGAAGCCAACTATACTATAAGCAAAATCCTATTAGTATTTGCCAAAAGAGGAAAATAAATAAATACATGTGAAAAACGTAAGCATCAAAAGCAAAGCATTCTTGTGTTTTTGTTTTACAAAAACCCACCCACTCATCGCCAATCCGCAAACCCAATCACCACAAAACGACAACCCATAAAGTAGCACGCGTGTCCCTCCAACTTTTTTACTTTCACAGATTCCATTTCCTCTCTCTCTCTCTCTCTCTCTCTCTCTCACCTTCACGTAACAACAGCGACAATTTTTTCTCTGTTTTAGGGAGGAGGTGGCGGTTGTATTCAAGCTAACGGCAGTGGACGGAACCCTAACGGAGCTCATGCGACATCAACTAACGACAGCTTAACGGTGACGGAACACCAGGTGGCGAAGATGATGGAAGAGGACATGGGTTCGGCCATGCAGTACTTACAAGGGAAGGGGCTCTGCCTAATGCCTATCTCACTTGCGACCGCTATATCGACCTCCACGTGTCACTCCAGGAACCCCTTGATCGGCAGCAATCACGTCAACAATGGCAATGCTGCCCACGGCAACAACCCCTTACTCCAATCCAACGGTGAAGGACCCTCTTCGCCTAGCATGTCTGTGTTGACCGTCCAGTCAGCTACCATTGTTAACGGCGGAAATGACGGCCCCGTCAAAGATGCCGCCTCCGTTTCCAAGCAGTGATGTAACATCGAGCGTTGACCGATGATGACTTCATTCTGGAGGGCTCGTCCAAAGTCTACGAAAATAAGGCGGTCTTTTAATTATTATAATTAGCAGTGTTGCATCCCACGACGTCGTATTTGCGTAGACTTTGTGACCAAAGCCAACAACAAGGATGTACCAAATCGTCAAATCCCAATAACAATAAAGTTTTAACTTTATTTTTAATTTGTGGGTTAGTTTTGTTAATTTTAATTTTCAATCTCTCATATATGTTCTCTCTCTTTTTATTTGTTTATATATTTATAAATATAATTATATAATTAATTAAGCCTTTAATAATTACAATATAATTATGGATCAAATGCCAGCTTTGATTATTACTTGGATTAAATAATCATGTGGAGTCGATTAGAGTTAAAGTCAACGGCCCATCGTTTTGTCTTTTTTTTTTTTTATAAAATACTAAAAATATAAAATAATATTCATTTTCTCATTTTATGGTAAATTGTGTAAAATTTATTATTAATATTTTTAGTAAAAAGAAAAATTGATGTTTTTGATAAATAAATAAATTAAAAAAAAAAAGTCCAAAGAATTGACCCAGCTTTAGAAATATGCCTCTGTCAATATTATCATTTGATGGTGCAAAGACCATTGAATTTCTTTGTGGGTTGTCACCAAACTTCAAATTATTTATCCTACCATTTCAACTTTATTATTTTGCAAATATACTGTATTTTTATATAAAAATATTAAGTAAGTGAATTATTTTACAATTTTTCAATACGAATTAAAAGAAATTTTTCATATTTATATATCTAAAATACAAAAATTGTTTTCCATTGCTTTTGCTTTTACAAATATGACCACTTGGACATGTGAAAATGCAACTTTTGCTAGTTGGTAGTCTAAATCAATCCTCTTTGTTTTGAATTTGACCACATTTTCTTTCAACCCATCATCCTCTTGCCTAAGAAAATAACTTCCATGATCACATAATATAATCATTCTTATATTAATTCCAAAAATAACTTGATAAGATCCCATCTACAACAGTAATTTAAGACTTTATCTTATTATAAATAAATAAATAAACTTGATAAGAATTCCAAGCATGACATAGTGTTTTTTTTTTTTTTTTGGTCCCATACAAGTGAAAAAGGATATTATAATAATTATTTTTTATTACAATTTTTAATTAATCATTAAATCTTTTAATCAAGTATAATAATGTTCCTCTTGCTTGGTCATATAACATTATAGACTATGACTTCATCTTCATTGAAGAACTTTTGACCTTGATTGGAGACTAAAATAAGTGTCTAGCAACTAAGGGCAATAGCTAAAGAAGAAAATTCTTATATTATGTGGGTTAGAAAAAGTACTTACTATATAAACCCAATTATTGCATGAGCTGTTCTTCTTCATCACAAGAACTGACACAAGAATCAAGTAGGTGAAATCTTACTTCAAGTCATGGAGGAACAATCTTTAAAAACATCACCTAAAAGTACCTGAGAATGAACTAAACAGCTGGAAGAATCCAGCAACATTCTATAATGGATTAAATGGAAGAGTATCTTCAAACTGCACAAAATGAGCACTAACCCATTTAATATATAAGTATGTATATCATCTGTTTTTCTGAGAGATACAATTGCTGATATGAAATTAAATGAATAATATAAGTTCAATATACAGGCACATGGAAGTAGCATTGCATCTAGAAAGACATGTAGTCCACTACTTCTTGTCAATGCAGAATACAGCAGAAAAACAGCAACCTGGTGTAGCAAATCTATTGTCTAACTTAAAATATACTATTTGCCCATACTTGAACTCTAATAACAGAAATGAAACTAGTCGTATAATAATTCAAAACAGAGAAATGAAACGAGCTAAAAATTCAGACTTCAGATTCCCAAAACATTTTGAGAAATGGGAATCCTCCATGGTAAACCTAAGCCTAGTGACAATGTTGTAGTAGTGTCGCGAGCTACCAGTGACTAGCTGGTCTCTTATGGAGCGGTGACACCATGGTTATGTATAATGCTTCGCTAACATATTTCCATATGCCTACAGCATTATCTATTCTTGTCTGCCGGCCTAATTCAAGTTTGCAATATAAACACCTAAATCGATAACAATTAACTTACACAACTGACCGAAAGACTTGCTTTCTTCAACCATTGTAGGGACTGACAAGTCAAAGCTTCAGCACTAGAAAATTAATGCTCTTGTCAATTATATCTTTTCAAACAAGTACAACTTAAGAAACGGCAGTAAATCTCAGAAAAAATTCTCAATATATCTTTATTACCACAACATCTTCCCCAAATGCAACCCAAGGGTTGTTAGGAGTAAGGATCAGAATCATATCAGCCTTTACATGGTGGCTAAGCAGAAAGCACATGTGGACACGTCAGAAGCAACCTCAACGAGGGCATGATATTACTGGTAAAGATCAAACATGATTAGATCATTAAACTCCTAGGAATGGTGTTCCGTCAAAAAGATAAACTTTTTTATTAGTTATTTTCTGTGTACATAATCCAACACATTATATCCAAGGCAAAAACATTAACTTCAGACCATTGTTTCCCCCTATGAATCGAGTAGTTGCATTCATAAACAATGTCGTCAGCGTTCTCCAGATGAAGAAATCTCAGACCCAGGATTGGAAGCAAAAACAGCACAAATAAACTATAGATTCAGAAACTATAATGTGTAGGAGAAGCACTAACTCAACAGAAAAGAAATCAAGTTGCAGACTACTAGTAACTTTCCAGACCAGAATTCTTAGCATTCGTCAGATATCTCATTTGCATCCAACAGAAAAAGAGAACAATATCTCACGGAAAGCTACTGCCAAGGAAATAGTGTACAAGAATATTGATTTAGAAAAAGAAATTTCCTAATCTCAATAATCAGAAACCTTCAAAAAAGATGTTCAAGAACCCAAGTACTCACACTTTTGAGTACAATGACTTCTGTTTTCTCAAAATAAATCTATTATAGATCTTATCTTGAGTCAGGCATCCAACAAAAAATTATTTTGATATTGGATTTTAGTTTATTACATGCACCGAAAAGTGTGTCACTACTTACAATGGAATGGTAAAGGAAGTTTCATCCAAGCACAAAGAAATACAACTAAGAATTATTTTCATCACATATTGAGAAATAGCGCATAAACTCTGTTGTATTCTAGAGTACTTGATATTAGTTTGAATTTTGGTATAAAAATGGACCATGTCCTTGGAGTAAATAAGCAAAAGTGATCTTCAGATACTGTTCTCAAGTTCTTTCAATCGTAAAGTCAGTACCATCACAATATTTGTTTCACTTAAATCACCAAACAGAGGTTAAATATCTAACAAAATGGCTTTTAAATATTAGAAGTTACCACAACACAATCAGTATAATTAGGGTGGGAAGGAATCCCTCTCCGTTTGAATGTCACAAGTGGGACTACCCAACTTTAAATCCCACCAAAAGAATACAAACAAAACATTCACAATGTTGGAAAACTTTTTCTACAGTTGTGGCATAGGAAGCAAAAATCTGAAAGCACATGAAGAAAATGCACTCTGAGTGTGCATCCAAGGGAAGGACTAGATGATGTGAATAAATTTTCCCTCATCCAGACACGTATATTTAAATGTATAACCAAAGCTCAATTCCGAAAATTTTGAAAGTTGATAACTAGCATGTGGACCTGTAGTATCTATTAATTCTTTCATCTACCTAAAGATCTCTTGGTTCTGACTGCAAAAGCCATCATAAATTAGAAAAGCATCCTCAAGTTTGAACTTTATATCGTCAAGTTTGGACAAACCATACATCATTCTTCATTGGATACAAAACATACATCTTATTAGGCAGAAAAATGAAAAAAAAAAAAAAAACCACTTCTTTTCTGTTTAGAGGGAATGGACACAACGACAGATCCCAATAAATAACTTTGCAGCATGTCTTAAGCCTGTCTTAGAGCATCTTGCTCTAACTTAATCCCCAATTCCTGCTTTATAACTCTTCCAAATCGGATAAGCTCAACCTTATGGGAGTAAAATCCACTTCAGTTAGCCTTAATACAACTATTTGCATCTCACACTTAAAAAATCATCTTTCAAAAGAAAGTTTCTCCACAAAGACACACAGTATTGATGACGGTTGCAAAAGCAAACATTCTCATATCACAAGATAATAGAAGTTGTTACGCTTCATAAACCCAAATAACTTTCTTAACAATCTGGCTGCCAAAAATGCCATGTCTAAATGCAGTTAAAAATATAAAGTCATATAGCCATTACTGTACAATTTGTAGTTCATGAAATATACCCAACAAAACTAAGATCATTTATTGACTGCCCAGATCACCAAAAAGCTCATAAGCGACAACAATCTAGCTAGAATTAGAAGAAGGCTTGAACGTGTAAGGCTGAGGAAGTGTCATCGGACCTCTCCTTGTCTGACCACCATCGTCCAATAGCCTCTGTACCCTCTTGTTCTTGCAGTACAATCTATCAAAATGTTTCACCTATCCATCAAAAATTCACAAACAAAAAACCAATCAAATCACCACCTCCATCCAATTTACTTCCTCGCACGTTATAAAGCTAGAACAAAGTTAGTTGCCAACAAAACAAAATATCAGATATTATAACCATAGCATTGTATAACTC
>CP135561.1:9572203-9613620 GCA_032401905.1 Swietenia macrophylla | reverse complement strand
TTCACGTTACACTAATTAAAAGAAAAATAGTTAATATACTAATGTTTATCTTATATTTTTTAATATATAATTTAAAATATGAAACGAAAAATTTAAAGTTATCAACGTAACATTTGAAAGCGATAATTTAAAAATTTTAAAAATATAAAATTTAAAATTTAAAATAATTAATATAAAATTTAAAATACAAACTAAAATTTTAAAACGATTAATATAATAATTAAAAATTTTAAATATAAAATACATTGAAAATATGTGATGTATAGTAAATTTATCATGACTTGACCAAAAACAATTGCAAAGACCATCATTTATATGCCCATTCTTTATAAGAGAAAATATATATTTCTAATTGTTATATTTGTAGAATTCAATACTGTTTTTGAGATGAAAAAAATACTAACCACTAAAATAAAAGGAAGTTGACAATTAATATTTATTAATGGACGCCCTAAGTTCAATTTAGAATCTCCAAACCACACCAATCTTATAACTTGCAAAGCTTATAAAGATCATGATCATGATCATGAAAAATACCCAAGGTATTAGTAGTCTAGATCAATCTCAATCATGTCAATTTCATTCAAGTAAAAGTCTTTGGGATTATTATAATTGAAGGGTTGGAACCAATCTAGGGAGAGTACTATATCAATTAATCAAATAGAAAACTATGCCCTACTAGCTCCCAATGTCATGGTCATGAGCAATATTTGCCATATGACTTATTGTAATGACAACTTTGATTATTGTTGTATGGTCACTATTTTTTATTTTTAGAAAAATTAATATGATTTTGGAAAAAAAAAATCATATTTCTTGTAAAAGAAATATATCTTGCAATAAATTTTGAGGAAAAAAATAAAAAAAAATTATATTTCAAGTGAGAGTTTATTTTGAAATTTATTTATTTTTAATATATTTTATTGAAACATTATGCAAATGATAAGAAAAATATTTTCTTAAGGTGAAAGTAGATTATTTTTAATTTCAAAATTATCATTATATTATATTGTATTATCATCTTAACTCCAAGATAAGACAAGAACTTAATACAAATTAAAAATAATCACATGCACACCCACAAACGCATGTGGTGTGACAACCTCGATCTTTAATTGGTACTATAAAACAACTAAATTAGGTAACACATATATAGTACCATGTACCACTAATTGTACTAGAGTAAACATGGGATTCAGCCCAAGTTTTCAGCACAATCTTCGGCAAGATTTTAGCACCCTCGATCGAAGTGCAAATTAAGGTATCAAAATCGAAATCATAGGGGCTAAATTCCAATTCCAAACTAGTTCAATAAGAATGAAATTGTACAAGGATCATCATTTTGTTTTCTTTAAATGTGTATGCTTGATTGTAACATTAATCTCAATTACTCAATTAAAGGGTTCAAACATTTAATTTAGTACTTCGACAAGCATTGTCAATCAAACTAATAGCTTCAATACTTTGATGATTGAGGAAGACTAATCACTTGATTAACCCTTAATTATATTTAATTTCTATTCCAATAACTTATATTTACACCAAAGTAAGGGCTAAATCTAAAGTTCAAGTTGACAATATTAACATAAATTATCCCTTGCAAAAAATGCCAAATATTTAACACGATTTCAGTGAAAGCAAAAATCCCATTAATGCACGCACATAAAAGGGTCATTAGTAATTAATTAATTAATTAATCATTTTCATATAATTAATTAATTAGTACTAAATAGTGAGATTTTTTAATTGGTTTTTTTTTCGTGTCTCCCTTATTTGACGCAGTCCAAATCCCCCTGCACATCTTCCGATCAAAAACCACATCACCGACAAAGGGTCCCGCACATGATGCCGTTCTGATGGCTCTCCTTAAGTTTCAAACGACATGTCGTCCATGGCCCAATCACCAATGAATTCTCGACAACACATGAGAGCTCGATCAAAACTCGAGGGACTTTCCATCCTATTTCAAGTCTTCGATCGAGTGTTGTGTGTTTTGTCCCTTTGCCCTATTTTTGCTTCTGTAAAGACCAATATGATTTGCATCATTCCCTTTCATCTTTCTTACTTATCTGATCTCTCTATATATTCATCCATTGACGGCGTAGTGAGGTCGTCTGCAACTCGAAAATGGCTGCAAAACAGCAAGAAAAGAGGGAAAGTTGAGTGAAAGAGAGATTTTCTTGTGTGTTTTTGGAGCATGAGATCCATAGAAGAAAAAGTAGGAATTTAGATAGGGTTTTTGATTGAAGAAACCCTAATTCTATAAATTCCTGATCTTGTTATTTGCTTGCGAAGTTAGTCCGTCAGTGGAAAAAGCTTAATTTGTCCACACAACAGTTACCAAAAATGGGTGTGTTTTTTGTTTCCAGATCTGGGTACTTTACTGATGTTAATCACAGAAATTAGTGTGATTTAATTGGCTAATAATAACATGTAATCATCTGATAAAAAAATGAAGAGGAAAAACAAGAGAGACTGACAGAAGAGAGTGAGCACACGCTGGCAATTGTATGAGAAAATATCTTTGAGGGTGCGTGCTCACTTCTCTTTCTGTCAGCTTCATTTTTACAGGTGTTTCCTCGCAACAACATCAACAAAAATACTTTCAAACACTTACAGTACTTTTCTTCATCTCCTTTGATTTTACCCCTCTCTCCCTCTTAGTCCTTTCTACCTCAAGCTGTTTCTTTTGCGTCTCTCTGAAAAAAAAAAAAAAAAACAGATAAGTAAGCTGCTGCTAGCTCGGTACGTATCATCAGCAAATTCTCTCGGTTATTCTCTTCTCTTCCAGAACCCTCTTTGCTTTCTATATTTGTGTTGTTTTTTGGCTAACAATTTTGAATCTTTAAATGTGGCTGATAAGTATTGATGATAAATGGAAGAATTGCAGTTCATATGATTTTACAGGTAATCGTGCGCATATAGCAAAGCTCTAGCTTTTTTCCTTTTTTTAACTCGGGTTTAGCATTAATATGTGCGCGTACTCAATTATATATTATTTTATTTATATGTGATGGAGCTTCAATCTTGAAAGCGTGACTTTTCATTATCCTCCACTCTTAGATGAAGACGAAGTAGGCTAGTTGAATGCACGCTGATTCACTGTTCATATTTAACGGAAAACTGTATTTTTGGAATTTTTATGTTCCTTCTCTTTTTCAGCTTCGGAAAACTCTCTTCTTTCTCTCTTCTCTCTAGTTCTACATCAATCCGAATAAAAGGTATATTTGTTTCTTCTCTCTAGTTCTACATCAATTCGAATAAAAGGTGTGTTTGTTTTGTAACAGAAAATCTTTACTTGCCCTCTATATGGCTCTGATTTTAATTCTTTTGTCTTCCTATTAACTGATCCCAAATGGGTTTCTCTCCAATTGATGAGTGATTTCTGATATTTGATTTGCTTCCTAATAAAATGTTGCAGCTTTTGCCCTTAGTATGGGCTCCATGGAAAGATTTGCTTGTTCTGGGAGGAGAGGGCTAAATCTGGGAAGATTTTCTTGTTTCCTCTTTTGGGAAAATATGCTCGATTTTGTAACCATGAGTGAGGTTTCTGTAAAAGGAAATCTCCTTTTACAGATTGGTAACCAGCATCTAATAAGTCAACTGATTTTTCTCGATTTTTATTTTGTTTCCTTCGAGATCTTCCTCATTAGCCAAGGCTTTGTGTTTTTAATTACTTATAGCAGTAATAATGCTTCTATTGTTTTCATACAGCACTTATTGTTTGGTTCTGGGGAGCAGACGCAACAACAACAAACAGCTGTTCTATACGCCGCAGGTTAATCCCTCAGGTAACTGATTTTTAAAATCTTTTCTCATGTTGTAGAAGTATTGCTTCTGATTTTATGTAGTTTCTTTGGTGCTTGGTCATTAATTTTGAATATTATCCTTTTTCTATTTGCTGGAAAATTTGTAGATTTTGGCGGTGTATGAATATGGGGATTCAGTAGTTATCATGACCTATCAGTTACTTTTATGGTAGATTATTTAATAAAAGAAATTGATTTAGCATAAAAATTAGTGGGGCACAAGAGGAAATTTTTGTTCAATTTGTAACCGAACGCTTGCAGCTCAGACAAAATTTTAAACAGCTGTTTCAAGTTTTATGTTCTATCCCTACTTCAATTAAGTATTTTGCGGCCATCTAGTGCTGTTTAAAGCATTTTTCTACCAATTAATATAAAGTTTATGAGATTTGATATAGATATTTCTTTGTAATGATGATGATTAATGATATTTCAATTGATCATTATAAATTAATTGACATATGGAAAACAACCTTCGATTAACGTCTGGTTTTCAATCAGCTAGTATTAGGTGAAGAACCATAGGTCTTATTCATATTTTGATTGGAGAATAGCTGACTCGTTCTAGAAACTTTAGGTGATATAGGGATTACAGGTTTCATATTTTATGAACTTCAGGAAAAGTTTGAGTTGTTTGGTTGGTGGGTGACAAAGATTTATATATGGTCTTCATTTTTTAAACAGAAGAAAATTAATATGCTGTCTCATTTTTTTAATTGGATGAGGCATGGAGTATTGTTAAAATTTCCTGTGAAGTTTTGTTTTCGCTTGATAAGAATTATACAAGTTACGTTGTCAACATGAATGGAATTGTTACTAAGAAACAAACTGGATTACTCCCGTTATTGTTATCCTGATGTTGAACAAAATCCAAGTATTTTGGGCAACATTTGTTGTACTTCTGTCATATAAAATGCATACTTGTACTGATCTTGTGTACATATGATCACCAAAGCGTAAATGGCATCTTGTAAATGTGGATAGAACATCAAAGGATCATATGTTTGGGTCTTGTCTTGTCTCTTTAATTGTTTTTGCAATCATTAATCAGTGTGCTTGAAAAAGAAAATTATACCAACAACTTTTCAAGCCAGATGATTTATAATCCTCTACCTTAGAGTCTCTTGACTTGCGAAGAGTATGCTTACTACCTAAGAGTTTGTAATAGTGAGTTTTATATATGTTGGTTTGATTATGATTTGGAGCTGTTTGTGATAAAATTTTGGTGGTGGAAAGTATAATTAAATTAGGATAATTGTGCCAAATGCAACTTGGTGGTTGATTATGTGATTATTGTAGCAGGTGTGTCAAAATTGGTGGGAAAGTTATGTGATTTGCATTGTTGAAAAATATATATATATATATATATATGTATATATTTTAGAGAAATTAGAAATTTGGCATTCAGTGACATCTTCAACATAAATCTTTTGTTAAATTCCTTAATCTAAATACAGTCTCTCACTCTTGATATGTATGCATATTTTTGATAATAACGGAATCTTGATTTCATGTTATGTTGTCCCCACTTCTTTTATGATTTTCAGTTGGTTTAGACAATTCGATGATAAGCATTAAAAGTTTCATATTAAATATCTTATGTTTACAGTTATCAAACCATTTGTCTGATAGGGAGATCCAAGATAACATTTTTTTTTAAACTACACTTGAAACATGGTTGTAGAGGCTTTGGGATGTTACAACATAAGTACTTGAAAAATACTTGTAGAATTTGAATTGGAAGATTTAAAGTATTTAGAAGTTCATCTATACCTATAATATTTTACAAATGCTTTGTTATGATTTGATTTGAGTTCTAGTATATTTCAGCTTAATTGATATCATTTCAGCTTAATTTTTTCACCTGAATTGTACTTTATAAAATGCATATGTATGTGAATGGTGTTTGTAAACTAGTTTCACCAATATGAAATGCATGGATTTGGTAACTATGCTTAATAGTATGAAGGGTGACAGATGATGAACATTGCCTTATATTTATCACATAATAGCTTTTCCATTTTGGCTGTCAAAAATGATGAGAGTCAACTGAGACCTTGTCTATCATATAATTATTCAATAAGTTTGAAATAGCGAGTTATTCAAACAAGATATCTGTCAAATGTGAGTCCCTTGTTAGCTTGTAATAGATCTGTCCTCTTTTACTGTGTGCCTTTGTGGCTACAAAGTACATACTGCCTAATTCTCGGCTTATGTAACTTGCCACTATCAACATGGATAAAGAAACTGCAGTCTCTTAAGCCTTAAGTCATTGCAGCAAAAGTGACTCAATTGAATTACTCAGGATGAGGGGGTCATATCAAGGTTCAGTGTCAGTTGGGCATTTTTCCTGGTCTTTAAATAGTGGTGAATCTGTCTTTGTTTTGACCAATATAGTCCAGAATACTTGTTGATAGATAATCCGGGAACTCCCTCAACTCACTCTAGTGTGTTCCTTAGCCGGAGAAGTAGATGGTTTTGATTTATTCTCAGTTATGCATTACAATGTGTAGGTAAATTATGTGGCAAGACTTTGTTGGATAAGCTCTACAAATCATTCCGAGAACTTCCTTCCTCAAGTCATTTAGGTTATATATTGATTCATAGTGAGGTGTTTTCAATCCACCTCTACTGCCTCTTCTACAGAAAAGTTCATTTAATTATTTTTTGTGTTGTAGCATATCTCAGAATCGTTTGTCATAAGCCAGGGTCAGGCTTTCTGACCTTAATGAAAAGGTTTAGAGAACTGAATAGATATGTATTAAATCATTATTTTGGTGGATTAGGAGGCATTTGATTCATGAGCCTAAGACAGTTTTCAAAATTAGGATAAGATTTGGAGTTTTTGGGTGTATTTTGCATACCATCTCATGGAAAATAAAAGATGAGAAATATTGGTGGTGGTCTTCTTTCGCCCATGAATTTTTTTCTTTTTGATTTTAAACCAATTTCTGGGACTGCACCTGAAAACTGTTCATAAACCTCTCAACCAAACATATCTTAAGAATTTTTGCATCAGGATTTGCAAGTCAAAAATACCTTAAATTTATCCACCCCATACAGATGTTCATTCCATGTAAGTTGTAGGTGTAATTACAACAATATATATATATATATATAAAAATATATATGAAAGCATTTTTTTCTAGGGAAAATTTGAAGGTAAATCATTTTTCTAGTCTAAAGCCATAAATAATTTCATGAGGCATTTATCATATTTATGCAGATTTATGCAGAAGCAGCATAGAGGTATAAAATGTATGTTTAAGAAATAAAAAACTGAATAAAATTGCAAACTAAGTTTTTAGTTGGTTTGTTTAACATTTTTTTTTCCTGCAATATGTCATCAGTTAGTGACTAAACAAATAAACATTTGATTAGACTGAGAGTAGTTTTACATTTTTTAAGTTTACCATGCAAAATTTACACCATCTCTTTGACCATGTTTCAATTAAATCATTTGTCCAACATTTGGTACCTTCCTATGTAATCTTCTTGATCTCTTTCATCCAAATTCTCTGAGGCTGTCTTTAACTAGTGTGTTGTCAGTAATGCGATGTGTTTGCTTTTTCTTAAACTGTTATTTGTGTTCAAGTTTGATTGCTTTTACTTGTTTATGTTACTTCTGTTGTATGATTTATAAGAAGCGCCCTTTGAATGGCAATATACTGTAGATTAAATGAGACATAATGAATTTGTTAGTGGTGTCTAATTGTAGAGTTGTTGTCATTGCAGTTTTTTTCTATATGATGCCAATTAACCAGTCAATCTCTTTAGTCTCAGTACTATGACTTATTTTGGTAACAGACATCTTAATTTGGTAATATCAGTTCTACGATAAGTTTAAAATTATTTTGTTCTTTGTGAGGGCTGAAATCTTCTTATATGGAACTGACGGTCAAACTGATATGTATTTACCAAATTCTGAAAATAATGAAAGTAACTGCAATTGTGAAAAAGGGCTGAAATCTTTGACAGTGGTAGTGCAAGCACACAGGTATAATTGATTTATGAAAAGTTTTTGACAGCTTTAACCATGCAGAGGTAAAGATAAAGTAATTTTATTGCATATTAACAGAAACTTTTTGATGTTATGAGAAATACTTTTGACTTGCCGATGTCATCTTTATGGATTATTTGTACAGATTGGCGAGGTCTCGGTGATAGGCATCAAGACAATTTTTTTATCAACATTGCAATGCATATGATTAGTTACTGAAGATTCAAATTTCTCTAGTAGGCCAAAAGCTTAGTGATCTGTATATGTCGCCTGTCATAACAAGGTTGTGCTTTGATGTTCTCTAGAAGAACTGTTTAAATCTTAAATCTATAGATCTCTTGTCCTTTGCATCCTGCTGAGTTACCATAGGTCTCAAAGGCTTTAGCTGATAGGTAAAGTCCTAGCCCTTCACACCCTATGTTTGTGTTCTTTGTTCGTAAAATGTTTGTTCTTTCATGTCTTGTGAAGCATCTCTTCAATCTTAAATCTTAATTTCTCATTCTTTAAGCTCGACTTTGTTACCATCCATCCTAAAAGCTTTAGTTGATGGGTTACCTTAGTTATAGCATTTAAGATCTAACACACGCTGTCACATGCATGTTGGTTTTAGTTAACAAGCCTGTCAAGCAAAACCTAAGACAAGTATAACTTGTTTTGATTTAATTGACATTAGACGAAGATAAAAACCAAGACCTCTAAATCAAACTGGAAAGTACTCATCATAAAAGCTTTAGCTGATAGATAAGTGTCTAAGAACTTATGAAGTCCAAAGATGAAATGGATTTATTCCAGAGTTTGCAGTTTTAAGCTTAGACGACTCAGGTGTCACCTAGAATCATTGACCATAAGGCTGGCCAATGAGGTTTAGAGTATAGACAAGTTCACATAAGTGTTTATTGCCTGTCACTTATGAGTTGTGTTACATATTTCAGGTGCTTCACTACCATTATTATATTATACTATCATAATTTGGTGAAGATATTTGTGTCACCAGCAACATTTATATTTAGTTTATCTATCTATTGAGGCATTTAGGCTTGGAACTTCTGTAGTCTTGCTTTCTTTACTTTTACAGCGGCAGGTGGGAAAATGTTCCATCTTTGGTTTAGATTTATGCTTTTGAGTGTGTTTTAATCTTTTTCAAACTTCATTTTGTTTCTTTCCAATGAGTCTAAGAACAATTTTAGCAAGACTCTTGTGCACATGGTGATTTCTGAATGTAGTATTCAGACATGCATAAGATTTCATCCTTGTTCTATCAGTGGTAAAGTGTCAAACGGCTCTTGGAACTTCTTAATTCTCTTTTTTATTTATTTATTTATCTGTATCTATGTTTATATATTTACTCTGATTAGTTGCTTGAGGTTGGAGACCACTGTGTTTCTTGATTTCTGGTTATATTGTTGTATGTTTAACGCATCGATTGCTAGGGCTAGCATTCAGACACATAATTAGTTGCTCATATTTCTCTCTTCATAGAAACATTGTGTTTGTACATGTGTAATGGGTTTGCATTTTCACAGAATCTGGTGCAATATCGGCATCTTGTGCTATCTGCTTAACAACTATTTTCACATTGTTAGTTCTACCAGTTAAGAAATAGGATGTACCAATCACAGTTTTGGGATATGAAAAGGAAGGAAAGCCTTCTTTCTGGAACCTTTTACCAATGTAGTTTTCTTCATATATACAGTGACCGACTTACTGCAGCAATTGCTGCTTAGTGGTTTCCCAAGGATTTCACACGATTCTTGCTGAATGGGTCCAATCACAAATGAATTGAAGTATTTTTATTTATTATTGGCTCTTACTTGATCCACCATTGTTTAGGTATGATCATGATAGTTGACAGTGAAAAAAAAAAAAGGGTGTGTGATTGGAAGAACACAAGGGAATGAAAACTGGAATTTGATGAGAAATTGGCAACGGGCTAATCACCTTGTTTCTGGCATGATCGATGCAGTCAATTTAGATGATGCTTTTCTGTTTCTTGTGAAGAAATATGAAAAATAGAACTTTCAGTTTTCTTTTTTACCTTTTATTTTCATTATTGATATTAAGCCAATCAAGCATGTATCATCTGTTTAACTGTGCTCAAGTTTTTGGCCCTTTTTTTTTTTTTTTTTTTTGCAGTGAGATATTTCACTTTGATTGAAGAATTTGATTTCTATGTGAATGATTACGGTTTGTTGATGCACATTTAAACTTTTTAGTGGATCCATGAAATGCTGTGTTGTTAGCTTTCGCGTACGTTACTTATCTGTCAAACGTACTGGATTCATGTTACGTGTGTCTGGCATACTTCTAATTGAATTAGTATCTTTCACACTAGTGGATATATTCTTTTTCAATTTTGTCAACACTCTTTAAATACACAAACAAATAATTTTTGTTCTCTTTTCTGTTTCATGTTAATTGATATTTAATTGTTTATAAGATCATTTTTGTATAATTCAATACAGCAAAACAAGCCTCTATCCACTGTTTGCACCTTGAAAACTATTGAAGTTAGAATTTTGAAAGCAGCTTCTAGGTCATTTTAATTTGATTAATATGGGGATTTTGGGGTCCCCTTTCTTTTAAAAAAAAAATAATAATCTTTCAGGTCTTCGTGTAGCAGAACACATGTTAGTCTAAAACCTTCATAGACCATAATGTTTCCATTTTTGTTTTTTGCTTTCTTCTCACTTCTTGTTGTATGTTGTTGACCTTCCTCGACATCATGTTTGCTCCTCAGAATCACTATGGAAGAAGAGATGTTAAGCATGATTTCAAATGGAAAAACAAATGTGATTGCAGAATTGTCAGGTTCAATTAGCAGCACTCACTCAATTCCAGCAAGCAAGCGTCTGAGGCAAGCAAGTGTGGCATCGAAACTCAAAGGTGTGGTACCGCAGCAAAATGGGCATTGGGGTGCTCAAATATATGCCAACTACCAACGGGTATGGCTGGGAAACTTCAAATCAGAAAAGGAAGCAGCTATGAAACAGTACTGAAGAGCCGTACTTCCAAAGTCGTCACAGTACTGAAGCTGTGGTCAACATGATTAGAGATGGTTCCTACCCATCCAGGTTTGCAGAATTCTTAAAGATTCATTCCAGAAGTGGCGAAAAAGACAAGTTCACCCAGATGAAGGCACATACGGATGGATGGCTGATGTGCAGGCAACTCTTCCAGAAGGAGCTAACACCAAGCGATGTCGGTAAGCTTAATAGACTTGTAATCCCAAAAAAGTTTGCCGCGAAGTACTTCCCCCAAGTTTCTGAAAGTGGAGAAGAAAGTGTGGAGAATGACAAGGCGGATGATGTGCTGCTAGCTTTCCATGACAGGTCGATGAGGTTGCGGAAATTTGGCTATTGCTATTGGAGGAGCAGTCAGAGTTTTGTCTTCACAAGAGGTTGGAATTGATTTGTTAAGGAAAACCAACTGAAGGCTAATGATACTATTTCTTTTTACTTATGCAAGGTTCTAGAGAGTGCAAAAGTTATCAAGAACTTCTGCATGATTGACATTAGCAAAGGTGAAAGCAGTTGTGCTTTGGCTGAGGTATCCAACCAAAGTGTTGACATTCAAATAGATCTACAACTTCAATTAGGCCAAAATGTTGTCCATGATGAGTATGATAATAAAGTTGAAGAAGATGACAATGAGTATAACATGGAAGCTGCGGAAGAGGTGGATTTGGTGGGACCTAGTCTGACGTGTGCAGCGAGACAAAACCCTTCAAGCTCTTTAGTGTAGAAATCTTCTGATGTCGATGAGGTTTGTTTGGGGATTTCTTTCTTTCAATTCTAAATTTTGAGCTATGTTGGGACTTTTTAACATTCACTTTTGGGTTTTAGGGCTATAGTTTTAGTGCCCAATGGCTCTAAGGTTTCGCATGAGCTGTGTTAGGAGGAACAATTTACAAACTCTCATTTTTCCAGCAAGCTGAATTAATGCTTGCGTTTTGGATTTTAACCAGCCTCTTGAATTGAATTGATGCAATGGATCATGCAATTTTGAGTAGGAATTACATAACATTTTGTGTTAACTGTAAGTATACATTAGGCAACACTAGTCGATTCTACGAATTAAAACCAGTCTTTGATGCCTACGTGGAAACAAAAAAGAAAAAAAACCTCGCTTTGCAATTCAACAAAGAAGTAAAACATCTAGTCTTCACATGGAGACAATGTTGCTAGATCGATCCACATATATCCCTTTATTTAACATCTGCTAACCTTAAAATTCCAGAAAGAAAATGCATTGCAAAAGTCGGCAGACAAAATTCTGTGCCTTTTATCACTATTTATTATCTAGAACTACACGCAGCAGTTGTTATTAACTATTTCCTAATTGCACGTACTAGCTAGAATTAGAATTACCCCATGGTATATGAAGGAGTTGGCAGATTGATAACAGTGGTTTTGACTTTAATCATCATGTTAATGCTGTTTGTAACTCCTTGTGAACCAATTCCACTGTCCTTGAAACCCTGGAAAAGAGTTTGTTAGAGCTACGTGGAAGAAACAACCTAGAAAGAATGGTGGTTGTAGAGTTTGGTATTTACCTGGAAAGGGAAGTGATCTGGTCCACGAGCCGGGGCAGAGTTGATCTGAACAGTTCCTGTCTCCATTGCATCGCTGATCAACATTGCTTTGTTTATATCCTTCGTGAAAACACAGCCCTGTAATTTTCAAGCATACAACAATGTTACTGTTAACTGAAATGAGCTGCTGGGAAAGTAAGATGGATATGTCATTTGTTTACTTGGAGGCCAAAGTTGCTAGCATTGCAATGGTGGATTCCTTCTTCTACAGAACCAATCCGAATAACGGGCAGGACTGGTCCAAAAGGTTCCTCCCACGCGATCCTCATGTCAGGCCTGACATTGTCGAGCAACAAAGGCCAGATAAGGTTTCCTTCTCTCTTGTATTCCTGACAGAAAGTTGCTCCTTTCTGTTTGGCATCCATAACCAGACCCTCGATGTAATTTGCAGATGATTCGGACACAACTGGAGTGATATCACAGTTGTTTTCCGGAGGGCCAACTGTAAGTTTTGCAACTTTAGCCTTCACTTTCTCCACCAAGGTATCAGCTACAGATTCCATCACCAAGACAACCTTAACAGCAGTGCATCTTTGTCCACTGTTGAACAGATGTAAGAAAACAAATTAAAACAACTTTTCCAGCATCAGCTAGCTTGATAATCGACATATTCATTTACTCAACCTGTAAGAAAATCCTCCTTTTATGATGTTTGCTGCGACCAAATCAAGATCAGCATCTTCAAGCACAATGCAAGCATCTTTTCCTCCCAACTCCATCTGAAGAGGGATCATTCCAGCTTTCTTTGAGATTGAAATTCCAGTGTCTCCACCAGTGAAACTGAGTAAAACAACATTACAAGTTATGGAGAGGAGTAACACAACTGTAATAGTCCAGATCCACCAACCAAAATACTTAGGTTAGCAACCAAAAACATGTCTACTGAGTTAGGAGAACCCAAAAGTTATAATCTAGTTTAGCTCGACTTTGCTAGCAATATAATATGTGACAACGATAGTATTAAAGGAAGACGAGTTTGAATTACCTTATACAATTCACTGCAGGATGCATAGTAAGGAAGTCACCAATCTCAGAACCTTTCCCGGTGGCACAGCTAATAAGGCCTTTGGGAAAACCAGCCAAGTGAAAACAATGCACCATGTGAAGAGCAGCAACAGCACCCTGAAAGATGTTCACAATTTCAAAAAATACAAAACAAAATCTGCAACAAGCAAATTTTGAAACCATTTCACTGCATTGATCAGATTCAATACCTGAGTAGGAGGCTTGAGCACAAGGGAATTTCCAGCAATAAGTGCTGGAGCAATTTTTGAAACAGCAAGATTCACAGGATAGTTGAATGGTGGAATTGCCAAGATCACCCCAAGTGGAATCTGTCAGCTTAAATTATCCATTCATCAGAAAGCATGTCACAGAATTTAAAAACCAGACATCAAATATATCTCAGATGCTAAGTATGTTTCGTTTTTCTCCCCACTTTTTGTCTGAACTGTCAGGACCACGAAAGAGCAATGGATTTGCATATTTCTGGTTTTATCATTCCTCCAATATCATAATTCTCGAATTCGGACATCCGTATTACTTAAAATATAAACTTAATTCGATGTTTAGTTATCATAATCCTTAACAAATATCTGCATTTTATAAAATAGGAGCACCTAATTTTCCTTCCGGCGCAATGGCTGAAGGAAAGAAGCTGAAAAAGAAAATGACATAAGAAATTAACTGAAAAATTATGGCAATAGCTGCGAGAATCAAGGCAAACTGAAAAGGAGATCAGAACGACGAAAAAATTAAAGAGGGGGCAGAAAACAGTTTCAAAATTTTGGATTTTAGTAGCCCATCTCTAATCTTTAAGATATCAACAGTATTCAGACAAAATATTTAGTATTCCAATCTCGCTTGCATCGAAATCCGCAAAAATTTAGTTTATATTATTACAAGCTCTGTAACTAGACCTGGTACAGACACTTACTTCTTTGACTATTTCATCCATGTGAACCTGACGCATTATAGTTTTCAATTAAATCAAGTGAACCAATATTTTAAAGTAATTTTATAAAATATAGCATATTTATTTTGACCCCACAATTTTGCAGCTAGAAAGATCAGTAAATTTCTAAATATTTTATAAATATTATTTAACCCAAATGTTAAACCAATTAAATGCAAACGTCTGTAGAAGAAAATGATTAAATTTGTACCTTGGAAGTGAGGCAGTACTTGGTTCTCTCATTTCCGGGAAAACTATCAGATACCAAGAATTTCCCTTCTCCCAAAATCCTGACACCTTCTTCGGCACAATAAGAAACCAAATCTCCAGACCTTACAACCTTCATAGTGTCAACAAAATTCAAATCAATTTCAATACATTTCATTAATTTTTTCAAACACGAAGTCTTCTAATTTCATTAATTTTTTCAAACACGAAGTCTTCTAAAAGACAGAAATATACCTCAGTGACTGCATCTTTGGCTGGTTTTGCAATTTCTTTGACCAAACAATCGGCAATGGGAGCTTTGTGTTCTTTAAGAATGGCAGCAGCTTTGTGCAGAAGCTCTGCTCTCTTCCAAAGTGGAGTTTTTGCCCATGATTTCTGTGCAGTTTTTGCTGCTTCCATAATCTTGTTTACTTCCTCTTGCGTACATGCTGTTGAATAATTCAAACTCATATCAGAAAACACAATTCGTATATGATCAAGCTGTTTAATTCAGAGAATCTAGCTTGTTAAGTCCAATAAAATGTAAATTTCGGCAGCAAAATTACAGGAAAAAGTTGGTCTTATGCACAAGAAGCTACAAACTGTAAACGGGTTTACTAGTTCACCATGAGCTAAACCAGTGAAGAACTGAAAAATAAGCAAAACGATATTATTCTAAAGACTTCCGTACTTTATACAGAATTATTTTAGTGAAAAACAGTAATAATTCACACCAAAATCACATTTGCAAACTGCGAAGATCTAAAAGAAAGAATGAATACTTGTGTAGCTAGTATTACCTTGAACTTTGTACTGAGTTTTGCGAGTAGACGGGTTGATAATGGCAACAGTTTTAGCAGAAGAAGACTTCTTCCATTCACCATCAGCATAATATTTGTACACATCTCCATCCAGAATCTCTGCAAAAACTCCAGTCCCAGCCATATTTTCTCAAAACACAGAAAACAAATTCAAGAAACACAGGAAACACTCTCTCTTTCTTGTGTTGTTGTGCAATCTTGAGAGAGTGAGTGAGTGTCTGGTGAGAGTTTGGTGGTTGTTATATAGGAAAAACAAGAGCCTTATGCCAACTACAAAATAAAGGTGATGGTTAGGTGGTTCAAAACATGCCAAGTGAGCAAATTGTTTGGTCCATTTTTTAGTGCAGTTTCACTTATTATTATAACTTACTTACCCACGTGCTACTCAAGCGGTTTTCTTCTTTGTTTTTCGGTATCAACAAGTGCAGATAATTAAAGGAGATAATTTGTCTTTATTAATAATATTTTCTTGTTTACCTGCCTAAAATTCACCCAATATTAATTGTTTCCCTTTTGTGGAAGAAGCCTCACTCAGTCTAATAAAGATCAATATAGTTTTACATTGTACCAAATTTGTATCTTACAAGTGTTGACGTTTGCTTCTTCCCGAGTTAGGCTTGCACCAGATTTCAGGCTCTTCCTCTTCCTTGATCTTCTTCTTCTGGGTGAGTTTGTATTTTTGCATGGTAATTCCAGGAAAAATGCAGACCCAAATGTAATTCAGTAAAACTGCAAATGTAATTCCTACGACTAGCTTTTGAAACATAATTGAACTCTTAGTTCTAGGGCAACTTAATATATTGCATGTGTGTTGACAAATGAATTTGCCAAATGCGTAAACATGGATACAAGTATGTATAACATATATTACACATTGGCTCCAAGATATTTCAATAAATTAATTGATGGGTATGATCAAGTGTGTTGTGACATTGACTTTTCCCATACCTAATATCTATTTATTTATCTTTGCATATGGGCATCTAAATAGTTGAGCAGTATATTCTTATCTTCCAACTTTCTAGTGGCATTATTCAATGATCATGCCTGGGTTCTCATAAAATGTTGTGCCTAGTTATCTTTATACAGCTCTCCCTACCCTAGATACATGCTTTCCATGGTCAAATTAAGGTTATAAAAATTAAAGAATAAAAACAATGACTTTTTCCTCTTATTTTATTTCACGAAATAAATTAAAATTTGATACTAATATTCAATCGAATAATAATATTATTATTGACATTTATTTCAATGATTGATGAATTTGGAAAATGTTGAAGGCTTGAAAAGCTTGGTGGTAGTTGATAAAAACTGAGTTGCCATGCTTGTTTAAGATGAGCCAAGAATTCAATATGTAAAGGAGAGCCACAAATGTTTATGAGGATGGTAACCATCCTACAATGAGGACCATATTTTATTTTAATTTTTAAATTAAAAAATAACCCAATAATCTACTGAAATTGAAGGACCACATGACATTCTTTACTTCAAATTTGTATATCCACCATGCCAAAGAAATTGACAATTCAATGGGGTAACCAATAAATTGGGATGGCTTTGCTTCAAGCTTTAGATGGCCCCAAGATTTGTCAATCAATTATCACATGCCCACCAAACTCAATAATAAATTGTTTCAACAATAAAATTATATTATGTTTGGAAGCATATTTCTATATTTATAGATAACCAAAGTATTTTTATTTTATTATTTTTATGATATTTAACAAATACTTTATCAAAATACTTAATTTTGAAGTGGATGGATTTTGAATTTATAAGAATTGACATTATAGTACAACCTACTAAATTAATTTTAGAACGATAAACATGAAATTTGTGATAACTAATAAGTGGTATTGGAAAAAATTCACAAATAAAATAATTTTTTTAAGCTCCATACAATAAGTTTAGGCCTAAGTTGGCTCGCAAGGTATAATGAACCCTTTTTAAAACTTAGAAAATAATTAAAAATAATTTTAATAATATAAAAATTTACAAGGCCTGTGAGCTGACTCAGGCTCATCACAAACAGCCCGACTCTTTTGCCATCTCTGTTAAAAGGATACGCTGAATACTATAATGTTTAGGGATTAAAATGATAGTATTTTAAAATATAAGTGACCCAAGTGACTAATACTTCCAACTTCTGATTCATATGAAAGATTTATAAAAGTTATGCACGTAAATGTAAATTTCTCGGACTATTATATTCTAAACCGGCGGTTTCTTAAACCGCGCTTTCAGGTCGAATAAGTTGAGGCTATTATTGTCAAATACCATCGATTTAGCCACCCATTATCTTCCCTAAAGTTCCAATCTCAAGCCCTACGTCTCCGTAGAAAGTTGAGAGTCTCTGCAATTTCAACCAATTGTCTCCAATTTTAACTATCTGAGATCAAAATGCGTCCCAAAACCCAAATTTTTATTAAATCCCCTTCAAATTGTCTCAAAACCCTAACTCTAGATCACACCCAATCGGAAACCCTCACCTTAAAACACCTGAAAAGCTCTCTCCTTGCACTCGATCAACCTCTCTCCTCCTTTTA
Organism: Swietenia macrophylla; assembly: GCA_032401905.1. Lineage (NCBI taxonomy): Eukaryota > Viridiplantae > Streptophyta > Magnoliopsida > Sapindales > Meliaceae > Swietenia > Swietenia macrophylla. Next base: position 9,595,695 of record CP135561.1, on the reverse strand, counting down.
CTTTACTCTCAATGGAAAAATACTCGACGATTCAACTCATGTTTCCAACAATCCGCAAATTGCCCCTCTTTCTACCCTGTGTTTGCGTCAACGCGTTTTCGGTGGCGGTGGGGATGGCGGTGCTACAGGGGCCGAGTCGCGCGATTGCTATCTCAACATGTATGCAGAGAAAAAGCCGGATAAAATTGACCCGAATGAGCAAAGACTCTCGAAATGGTGTAATTGCGCGTTATCGAACGAGCCGTTGAGGGAGCCGTGCGTTATCGATAAATTAGGTAATATTTTTAACAAAGAAGCTCTTGTTCATGCTTTGCTAAGTAAAAATTTGCCTAAAGGGTTTAGTTACATAAAGGGTTTGAAGGATATGATTAATGTGAAGCTTTCTAGGGTTCCGGGGTTGGAGGAAAACGGTGATAATGTGAGCTTTCAGTGCCCAATAACCGGTCTTGAGTTTAATGGGAAGTATAGGTTTTTAGCGTTGAAGACTTGTGGGCATGTGTTGAGTGTTAAAGCATTGAAAGAAGTGAAATCGTCATCGTGTTTGGTTTGTCATGAGGAGTTCGGTGAATTCGATAAGATTGTGATTAATGGGAACGAAGATGAGGTTGCGGTGTTGAGAGAGAGAATGGAGGAAGAGAAGGCAAAAATTAAGGAAAAGAAGGCGAAGAAAGTGAAGAATGGTGAAATGATTGTGGATAAAGAGGAGGGTTTGGATTCAATGAAAGTTAGTGGGATAAAGCGTGGGGTTTTTGAGGACAAGGGTGCTGAGAAGGCTTTGGGTAAAGTGGAAGGTAATGGCAAGGTGGAGAATGTGAAGGGTGTGAATGGTACTGGTACGCTGAAGCGGTTTAAGGCGGCTGATATGATGCCAGCCCATGCTAATAAGGAAGTATATGCATCAATATTTACTTCGTCGAAGAAGTCAGATTTTAAGGAGACCTTTACATGCAGATCGCTCCCGCTTGGTCGTAACTAATTGGTGAATATTTAAGATGGCAAAGCTCATCTTTTGTAAGCTGATGGTCTTCTGCTTATTTTCTTCTGTTGTAATTTTCTATTTTTAATGGAAAGAAAATGTTGGGGATGTCAAGGCTTCCATGTTCATTTCATCGGAAGACTTGAATAATATTAATCATATGATTTGTGCTTAGTTGGTAGCCATTTGCTGATATGTATCTTGGATTTGCATAGTATAAATTTGCTTCTTTTATGAGTATATTCATGTTTATAATTAAGCTTTAAATGTATTTGCATATGAACTGGTGTGTGTGCTTTAGCTTTCATCCCTGTAATCCTCGCACTTTATGGCCTTTTCATGTTGCCCAAATGGAGTTCCGTCTCTTCCAAATAAGACGTTTTCGGATCAATGACAAAAGTTTTGTGTATTGAACAATGAAAGATCCAATTTACACGTTTTTAGAATCCAAATCAGGATTTATATTATAAGCAGGTACTGATTGTGCTGCTCTGGTAAGAACATAAAGAAGTAAGGTTGGTGCATCTATTTCCTCCTCTCTACAAGAAAATGAAAAAGGAAAAGCAAGAAAAGGAAAAAAAAAAAAAAGTATCCAGCTCTGGCATTCTAGCGAGTTTAATTTGAAATTGAAGATGCACAAACCTCACTTTCCTTTTTCATCTATTTGTTTGTTAGTTTTTCATTTATTCATTCTGTCCCTTTCTATCAGAGCCTGAAATCTCCACAAATCTTCTTTTTCTCTAATTTTATTGAAGCCTGGTAATTAATATGACAATGGCAACAGAAGACAATGTGAAATTTACGAATGTCTAACAAAATGGAGCTTGAACATGAAAGATGCAAAAGCTGGATTAGGAATGTGCCATTGCAGCTTTTCAAAGCTATGCCAACTCAAAGGGAGTGTCAGCAAATCCAGGAAAGAAGAGTTGTATGCAGGAGTCAAGAAGACTTGTACAGCTTGAATTTTCATCGTTGTGCGAGTGTTTTTGTATGCTGAAAGATAAAAAAGTATGATCTGAGCTTTCTTAAAGCGGCATTGTTCTGGCCGAAGTTGCCGATGCTTCATAGTTCATACCTTCTTATACGATTTAGTTTTTTTTTACAAAGCTTGGAGCGGCAAAAATGTATGAATGAAGCTTGCTTTCGTTGAGAGTCGAACTCAAGACCTCCCGCTTACTAAACGGGTGCTCTAACCAACTGAGCTACGAAAGCACCGTGATGGGTTCTTTAAATTATAAATTAAATGCAAAGAATCTTGTTTTCTGGGCTTCACATCAAGAGAACAAAAATTTGAAATATGGAATTCGTTAGTCTCTTGAATTCTAGGAATCTTGTTGGGTTTTGAAGATTTGCATGTTGCTTGTTGTTTAAGTGTGTGTTTGCTTCATTTCTGGAATTTCTAAGGTTTTTCTTTTACTAAATTAGTATTAGTTTTTGTTTCTTCCATCATTTTGCTATGCTGGTTCGGTTGAATGTCTTGGTTTTTTTATTGGGATTCTTGCAGACTGGCTTTAAGTATGTTTCTATAAGGAAAAGGAAAGAATATGTCGATTTTGCTAACGAGCGAATCGACTCACATTTGGGAAGTATGGGCTGATAATCTTGACGAGGAGTTAACTTTAATTCGGGGTGTTGTTGCCAAGTATCCTTACATTGGCATGGACACCGAGTTTCCAGGTTCTGCTCTTTGCATGATAGGGAATATCCGGACCACTTCTGAACTTAATTACCAGACCTGGAGAGTCAGTGTCAATCTCTTGAAGATAATTCAATTAGGCCTCACATTTTCTGATGCGGAAGGGAATTTACCCAATTGTGGGACTGATAAGTACTGTGTAAGGCAATTTAACTTCTGTGAGTTCAACCCGGAGGAAGACATGTATGCATGTGATTCTATTAAGTTGTTATCTGATCATGGCATCGATTTTGAGAAGAACAAAGCGATGGGCATTGAAGTTATGTGGTTTAGGGAGCTCTTTATGTCGTCTGCGGTTGTGCTGAACAATAATATGCATTGGGTAACATTTCATAGTGGATATGATTTTGGGTACTTGCTTAAGTCGTTCACTGGCAAGGATCTGCCAGATAAAAGGAAGGATTTTTTTTGAATTGGTCAAGCTGTATTTCCCGGTGCTTTGTGAAAACGAGTATCTGATGAGGTTTTCCGACCTTCACGGTGGTTTGAGCAAGGTTGCGACGCAGTGGAATTTGCAGAGAATCGGGACTTGTCACCTAGCTGGTTCAGATAGTTTACTTACTTGATGTCATATTTTCTGGTCTTGCTTGAGAAATATGTGAAATATGCTGGTATATTGTCTGGTCTTGATGTTCATGATGTACTGATTACTCAGCGAAAACCAAAAAGAAAATCACGAAATACAAACTGAAATAAAAAAAAAAAAAAAGTAAATGGTGTTTTCTACACTAAAGCGCATGTTCCATTTTTCATCCATTTTTTGCTTCATTCTCATTTTTCTCTCTTAGATTTTGTTATTGCATATCTAAATTACATGTTCTGTTGCTGCATGAATGTTTGTTTATAGACAGGAAAAACTTATTCAGGGGTCTTGGATTGTTTACTCTGTTTTTTGTCATTGGAGGACACGAGGGAAAGATGAATAATTTGTTCTTAGAAATGTTCAGAGGAAGGTTTTTGTTTGTTTTCCTGGCTTTCAATCATACAGCTGCTGAAACTTCATGATAAGGCTGTGGTTTTTTGATTACTTTTCGAGTGTGTGTATGTATATGTTTCTGGTTGCACTAGTTCTAAACAAAGGCTCAAGGCATGCAATTGTTTTTATCTGATTATATGAGAATGTTACTGGTTTGGATTTACAGTTCTATATGTCATTTATGTATTCCTGCTACTTGGTTGTCGGTTTTTGCCCTGGTGATTGTTGTTTACCATTATTTACTAGTTTGGTTATTGGAATTGCTTCGGGGAAAGGTAGAGATATGTTACAACAGGTTATTATGGTTGCCTTTTCACTGGTTTATGGTTTCTGTAAAAGCATCTCTAGGCAGTTCTATTAGGTATTTGGTAGAGACTTCGAGGATTCTAGTTGTAGATTTGCACCTTAGGCTGTTCATTCTCTGCCCGAATATTGGGGTTCACTTGAGGTTTCCGGAACCTGCTCAGAGCTTTGCTTTTTCGCTGTTCATCCTTTCAGGCAATTTGGAGCAATCTTTTGTGTTTTTTTCATGAAATATTTGAGAGTACATAACAATGTAATCCTATCAAACCTGTGATGCTTCAGTGCATTTTTCCTTGGTTTAAGGCTCTGTTTTGAAACACATAAATGAAATAATCACTTGGCCGTTCATATTTTTTGTCCGTACTCTTCCTAAGTTGGCCACTAAAGTTTCCTATCTTAGTCTGGGAAATTGGAGAATACAGAACACCAATATTCTATGTAATAATCGTTCTAACGTATTTTCAAAGAGCTACATTATGAAAATTCAGAATATAGAATGTTCATAGGCTGCAGGCAAAGATGCACGGATGGGAGAATAGTATGTTCATCTGGTGAGAGTAAATGCATATTGAGAAATTATGTAGGGCATTCATTTTTTTTTCAATTTTTCTGTCTTCCAGATACGACGTTCTACATAATTTCATCATAGAAGAATAAATATCTAGGATAGCACACTATATGCCACTACCAAGTAGTTGCCAAAAGTTGTCCTTTGCATGAAACTGATATGCACAGGTCAACAACTGATAAAATTGTGTAGGTCAAAACCAACAATATGGTCAGTTTGGAACAAGAAAATGGGTCACAAATCAATAACATCTAAAGGATTCACATTCATTATATAAAGATTTCATCAAACCAAAAACTAATAAACATGTACAAGCATGCTAGGATTCATAAATCAAAATATTTTCTCATTGAGCAATCCATTTCAGTTCATATGAACACCAACGCTAATGGTAAATGATGATAACATTTAATTTACATCAATCCCAGGGCCAAGATCTGCTGCTATAACCAGTATAGTCACTAAGCCAATAAAGCACAGAAATTTATACTCAAAAATAAGAAGTTTATATTGGCACAAGTATATCTGATGAGATTGCTAGAAAATTTCCTAATTGGTTTGAGAGTCCAATTAAAAAGTATTTACCAACCTTCAACATGTCATGGAACACTAACAAGAATCACAATCACATAGAATAGACTTGGTGCCGATATCAGCCCAACCTTGCTTCCCTCCTTAGTACCTAATCAGAGAAAATTAGAAATGTAGGTTAAGCTTGGACATGTTTTGAAATGCTAAAACAACACTTTGATGAAAGCTGCAGTTGCACATTTGGGCTTCAAACGCCTTATCATATTAACTAGATTGGAATAGGTCGTAAACAAGTTGGTTGAGTACTGAATTTCACATGGAAAATGGGAAAAAAGAAAACATCATATTTCCCATCAAAATTGGTTGAACAAGCATCCATAATAGTGATTTCTTACAAAAAAAAAGAAAAGAAAAGAAAAAAAAATGTACAATGACTGTGAAGATGTAACAGAAAACTTGAATACATGAAGTGAGGATATGCTTAATTAACTGAAGTTCTGAATCACTGAATCGATATGCTCATCAATCCTGGAGCCCGGAGGCATGGCTGATTGTTTGGGCAGCATGTGGTGGACCTGACAACAATTGCAAATGGCACTAATGAAAGGAGGAAAAGTAACAAGTACCTCTTCAGCAAATTTTATCAAAATGGTTGTCCGAGGCCGTTGTTGCCCCTCCACAGGTACAAAATGTGCTGTTACTACTGCCAGGAAGCCTGCACTGTCCAGAACACCCTTCAAGGATAAAAAAGGGCGCATCAGAATTTGCATCCACTGGCTGATCTATGAATATGAACAAGATCATTGGTACACTTACCCTTACTATTCCAGCAACAAAAGCCCCACAATTAAATGTCCCCATATCTTTTGGGATAGAAATAAATCTACAATTCAGAAAAAAAAAAATTTAAAACAAAATCATCAGCTGCACTCGACTTAAAATAAAATACAGCTAGTTGCAACAGTTTCATTAAGAATGGTAAGCAATAAGCATATCGAAACCTGTTTACAAGGAGCTCCTTCTCACTGATCATGTATTCATCTTCATGTTCAGTACCTTTCTCAAGAGAGTCGGCTACCTATTAAAGGGACAATGAGAATTTCATTTTAATGAATGATCCAATGGATTTGAAGCATAACATTACAGAATGAAGTAAAACACAACTAACATTCAGTCAGCTTTCTCATGCATCTCTGATACAAATTTACAAGCATGGATGTAGCACATAGTCGTCCACAACATCTCTTCTCAACATGATGATTGCTTTATACATTTCTCAGCATCCCATGGTACACAATATATATTGCTTTTAATAGTTTCAAAGCATATCATTGTGTATCCCAAATTTCAAAGCCAAAGCAAATATTCAATCTATGTCTCCGATAAAAATGTTTTTGATGAATTATTAAAATTTCAGCATTGCCATCAGAAGGATTTTCATTTTGATAAATAAGAAATGAAAATAATCTTTCTGAATGGCCAGTGGTTGGTGACTTAAGATTAAATTAAGATACTCAAGATTGATTAAAATTTCAGGCAAATATTCCTTATATTTAGAGAACTCAATAAATGGAACATGGTCTCAAATTTTCAATATAAATTAAATGGTACTTCAGTCATTGATGTTTATCTTGTATGAAAACATGCAGAAGCCAAATATCAGAAGTGGGAAACAGAAAAGAATTTACTGAAGTGATTACAACATTTTGTTCAATAAAAAGAACCCAAAGAAGTAATTGGACTTTAGCTATTCCATTCTGATAAAATATGGACGGCTGAGTAAAATTGCTCACCTTCCCAAATAAAACCTTCCACACAGTGCTGTGTACGAAGGACAAAATACCTAACAATCGTGTCTCCCTTCTGTTTCCCTGCGGCATAAAAGAATAAATAAATAAATACAGCACTTTTGCTAATAGCATGAAATATTACATTCATCCACAGTCACATGTACATGTGTCAAGCACAATACAAAAGGAGACTTCCATGATAAAACACCACAAGGTTATAAACTGAGCAAAGATGGCATCATAGAGATTAATAGGCAGACAGAATCATAGATAAGTCACTCCACACTAATCTTTTGTGATGCTAAAAATTAGCATTCCCATATTTTTTCTGTATTAGATGAAAGCTCAGCATGCAGTATCAACAATATAATAATGCCACAATTTTTACTTGTTTTCACACAGATAGGTTATAAATTCAGAACCCACTCAACTCCAACCTAATACTTCAAAACCAAATCTGGAGGTCAAGGCTTCAGTGAAATAAAAAATGTAGGTGCCCCTAGCAAATGTGGACAAAATACCACACATTTATGGCCAATTTTAACAACCAAAGCATATCTCCATGCATCAAAAATTGAGACCTAAACAACTAAAAACAATATACAAGACTAGGAATAAAAATGACTTAAACATCAGGAAACTATAATATGCAAACTTACATGGAGTCACAACCAAATTGAATGAAAAGGTCCCCTCTTCCATGTCAAATTCCAGGAAACCAACCGCATGGAATACATTGAAAACGAAACAGAAAATAGAAACAGATATACCTTTTCTGTCAAGTTGCACAGAATCAAAACTGTGTTGTAAGCTTAGAACTATAGCAAATACAATGAATGGAAACCATTCCCATATACTCACAAGAGTATCGATGATTCCATTTCCTACTTAATGAAAGAACTAAAAAGGTGCATTCACAAGCTGATTTCGTTCTTGCTACACCCATATCTCATTTACACAAACAAAATAATACCTAGGTATAATGAATTCATGATTGACAAAATTTCCAAATAGGATTTAGCCTGGAGTTTCAAATAGAAATGTAATGTCATGTTATACCTTATCCCTATGGCAAAGCAATTCCAGAACACGAGCCCCAACAGCATACCCTGCATCCTCCAACCTGCACCATTTTTAGAAAGGATATATCAAATTTGAATGGAGGTCCACATGCATAAAAAGAGTCTGAACCAAAAGTTTCCATATGCCAATATAGTTCTCTACTACTGTCATTTATGTCTCAATGGGTTGTCAAAAATGAACTTTTCTTTTGCTTAATTACCAACACTTGGACAAATGATAATTAGAACCAGGTGCAATGACTCAACTTAGCATCGCACATATCATCTAACTGAAACCAAGGAATCTATTATGTCAGAGTATCCCTGAGATTTCATTATTTCCGTCAATTTCCACACAGATTGAAATACATCGAATAATATAATGAATACATCGACAATAATCTACTAGAGAGAACATATTAGTGTGCTAATTTCAGTTGAGACTCAAACTTACCTTCGCTCTAATTCAGCAATATTGTCAACCTGTGTTTGATTGTACTGAACAAGCTCGGAGAACAGAAATGCAAATGCACTCAAACTTACCTAACCATCAAAACCAAAAAACATAAATTTTCAAAAATTCAAACTTCAAATCCGAAAAATAATAGGATTTTCAAATTTAGCTTTGAAATTTACTGTTTATCAATCCAACCGAAAAAAAAAAAAACTTTAAAGTCCAAAAACACAAGTCAAACATTTATTCCAAAGTTGCCCAATCCATATATCAAACCCCAAAGTTGAACATTTGCATTAGAGATTTATATAAATGGAATGTCTCGGAACAAGATCGACGAAAATAACTACGATAAAACCGCTGTCAAGATCTGAATTTTCCATGTTTATGTAAAAAATGTTGGTAAAGCAACTGAGTGAAAAACATTTCAGTTTTATAAAATCGCTAAAAGGTAGCTGTTGTTTGTTTCCTGAGCATTTTCTCCGCAGCCAAACAGAGGACGAAGTGAAAAAAAAGAAAATGAAAAATCGAAGAGCGATAGAACAATACTTCCAGTTTGCCTTTGCTGAGTGGTTTGTCGAGAACGTTAGAGTACTGCTTGATCTTCCCCACTCCGATCATGTTTTCCTCCTGCGATTTTCTTTTGGTTTTTTTTCCCTTCGTTTTCTCAACTTTCTCTCAGTAGGCCAACCGAATCGACGAAAGAAAATTTTGTAGAACAGAGTCGAGAGGAGCGTATCAAAACCTCTTTTATTATTATTATTATTATTATTATTGAAATTCAGAAAAAATAAAAGTAAAAAAAATAAAAATAAAAATTTTAAGTGCAGTGACCAATAAGTCCCTAAATTGTAGTGAAACAACCGATAAAGGAATCATATGATCATTTATAATGGACAGGTCCCGAACAGCCAGTAACCTTTTGGAACGATATGCACCAGGCCTATTTGTTATATATAATCAAATTATGTTATTATTTATTGTTTTTATATAATCTAGGGATCTATCCGTTGTTATCCCATGAATGAAATTGCGGATATAAATAGAAAACAGAGAACAAAGCAGAGCCTCCCCAGACTTTAACCGGGCCTCAAAACCCTCCTCCCTTTGAACCAAAACTCACTCTCTCAAATTTTCAATGGAAGACGACGACGAGTTCGGAGATCTGTACACGGACGTCCTCCGTCCGTTATCGGCTTCGCAGTCACAGCAAACGCCGGCTGCTTCGTCATCTATCCACCGTCCGATTGACCTCAACCTTAACTCCGACGGCCACGATGCTTCCCGCGCCGCATCGTACCCTATTTCAACTCCTTTATCATTTAACGCACAATCTCATATCTCCATAGCACATGCGCCTCCACGCGCTGATTCGGTTAATAAAAACGGTGAATTGAACGATAACGATGTGAAATTTGATATAGAGGAGGGTAATAATGGAATTTCACACAACGATGTGCCTGAAATTCCTGGGATTTCCGGTGGGGAAGAAGTGAAAATGAAAATAGACCCAAACGACGACGTAAAGGGAGAAGGTGGCGTCGTGAAGAGTCAAGACGACGTCGTAGCTGGTGAAGAGGAGGAGGATTGGGATAGTGATAGTGAGGACGATTTGCAAATAGTGTTGAACGAAGAGAACCATCGGCCGATGGTGATTGATGAGGGTGGCGGCGATGATGACGACGACGACGACGACGATAATGGGGACCCACTGGTGATAGTTGCTGACACGGATGCACGTAATCAGGGTTTGCTGGAGGAGCAGGAGTGGGGAGGAGATGATGCGGCGGCGCAAATGGCCGAGGGAGGGGCGGAGAAGAAGGATGCATCAGGAGAGAGAGCGAACGGAGCAGCCGCTGCTACAGCGAAGATTGGGTATAGCAATCATTTTGCGTATCATAATCCATATCATTCTCAGTTTAAGGTTAGTGTCATCTGTGTATATATAATATATTTTTGTATTTTGTTATTGATACTGAGTTATGACAAGGTAGGAAATTTTGGGAATTTTTGTAAGTGGGGTTTGACGATTAACCCTTTGTTTTGCCGATGATGATGATAATAAGTTGAATTGTTAGAGTTGAAGATTGTAAATCTTTTACCTATTTAATGAAGGGAAAATATTATTCTTTATTCAATATCTGTTGAAGAGAAGTTCTATTTTCACATTTATGAGCATTAAAGTGTATGATGAGGTTTTTATAGCGAGTGATTACATCAAATTCCTAATCATCTTCAACTATTACAAGGCTTGATTTCATGTCACCTATTAAATTTTCAGAAAAAATGATTTTTTTGTAGTTACAGTCAATCTGTGTAATTACTGCTGCAGACAAACTTGTGATAGATCACTTGCACAAATAGTAATTACACCCCATGAATTTTGTTCGCCATTAACAAACTGTGGGATTGTTTGCTTGTGGATTTATTGATGGTCACTTTTTGTTATCACCCCCGTTACGTTTTGTACATTTAATATTCTGCCTATGTTAGCTGACGTGGAACAATTATGCGGAATTGAGTTGTTTTGGAATATGTGTGCTACAATCAATGATCTTTCATCATGGCACATTAATAGTCCCAGTGCTTCCCCTACTGGTAAAAATTTGAGAGAAGTGACAGCAGGTAAGGGTAAATTTACTATAATAGAGTCAAGAAGTGCTGAATTGCTATGTTGAAACACCATTTGCACACCTTGAATTTTGCGTCGCAAACTCTTAGGATTTGTTAATGCACCATAGAATTTATATGATTTAATCTCTAAAAATACTGTCGTCGATCTATGTCTATTACGGTAGGAAACATTTGATAGGAGTGGTTAAGAAGGCACACTTATGGTCAGAGCTGCTATTTGTTTAGTAGTTGAATTATTTAGCTTTTGTCCAAGAACAAATCAAGATATTTATAAACAATTGTAGAGTTCTCAGCCTATTGTAAAGCGAATGGTATCCATGACTATAACTGTGGATTTTGTGGATGAAGAACTGCAAATTAAGCAGTATGCCATTATTTAAGGTCAAAAGAACTATATTTTCTGTTCAAGCACAAGCCATGGTCAGCTAATTTTATGTATCTTGCTGCATTTGTTGGTTATATAGTTTCAATCAATTCTAGCTTGCACTCAATGTTTGTTGTTTTGTCAATGAACCACATCATTATGGTGAATCTTTGGGTTGCCTACACATTATATATTTGGCTGTTGCCTCGGGTATAATTAGCGCTGACTTCAGTATTATGTGATTCTGTTAATTTCTTCTTTCGCCCCATTAACTTAGCCATGTGTTAATCATGAGTTGATTAGTTATTTATAAATTTAGTAAATGGCCGCATTATTATGTATTACTGAGCAACTTTCTGGCGCCCATCGGCTTAGATGATAGGGAGACCTTGGTTCATTGTCAGTGCCTTTCACCTTTCTCTACCTTGGTGTGGACCCTTAATTGCAAGTATTAAGATAATTAGGAGCTTCCTGTTAGTTTTGCTGCCACCATCTGTGGCTTGTTGCCTTGGTATGGAGCCTTAATTGCAAGTATTAAGATAATTAGGAGCTTCTTGTTAGTTTTGCTGCTACCATCTGTGGCTTGTCATATGACTAGTAGTAACTGTATGCGGTGTTATACTTACATTGGCGAGTGTTAATGAAAATTATATATCCTTAATTATTCTTGCTTATGTTGTCTTTAGTTACAGCAGAATACAAAAGTGACCTTAATTTTGATTAAGTTATTTACTTATTACTTTGGCCGTATGACACTTGTTGTTCTTGTGTTTTGCTGTTAACCTTATAGTCTTTTTTCTGCTGCATGCAGTATGTAAGGCCTGGTACAGGTCCGATGCTTGGATCAGCTACTGCTGGTCCTGGAGGAGCCCCAGGTCAAGTTCGTCCACTTGTCAATGTGGGTCCTGCTGTTGGTCGTGGCAGAGGGGATTGGCGACCAGCAGGAATGAAAAATGCTCCCATGCAGAAAAGTTTCCATCTTAATTTTGGAATGTCTGCTTCTGGTGGCAACATGGCAGGGCGTGGTTTTGGTGTTGGACTGGAATTCACGCTTCCTTCTCACAAGTAATTTTTAATTAGCTTCATAGTTGGTTTCTTTTGAGTTTCACTCTCAAGTTTTTAAGATCCGTATTAATAAACGTTTGTAATCTTATTTCCGCTGTTGTTAGTTGTTGGTGTTGTTGTTGAAGTTTTGGAATTTCATTGTATTTTATTTAGAGTATTACACAAATGCTGGGAGGATGAGTCTTCGATCAGAATAATTTTATGCCACACTGAATATAACAGATTTTTTGATTACATGTATCTGTCTTGAGCAGTCAATATCTTTTAATATTCCTTTTTAGCTCGTATATTTGGTTGTCAGAAATTTTTTTCTGGTCAGCTAGTGGTAATCTGTTGTCCGTGTGTAACTTTGAATAATCTTTTCAAAAAATGTGTTATTGCAACCGGCTCTGTTTTTGGGTTGTATTGTATGGCCTTGCTGAAACACTAGCATTTTATCATCTTCTTTCTAGTTATTACACACCATTTTTCCTTATGTATTGGACACTATTTTCAGTGAGTTAGTAATAGTAAAATTATGCAATTCTATGCTGGTTTTGCATCATTTATGTATTTGATTCCATGTGTGATTTCTAGGAATATATTCGATATTGACATTGATGGTTTTGAAGAAAAACCATGGAAATATCCTGGTGTTGACGTAACAGACTTCTTCAATTTTGGTTTGAACGAGGAGAGCTGGAAAGATTATTGCAAACAGCTGGTAATTATTGACCTTTTATGATATTTTCTGCTTAGATAAAAAGGAGAATAAGGATATCCTTTCTCAAAATTCTGCAGGAACAGCACCGCCTAGAGACTACCATGCAAAGCAAAATTCGTGTTTATGAAAGTGGGCGAGATCAGGTACTGAGATGCTTTTGTATCTTCGAAAGTTTTTGATTAATTATCTGTGTGCATGCCACTAATATTTAGATAAATAGATATTATATGAATTATGCAGTTTGTAATTGGTGAAATTCTTTTTTTATTTTAATTTGGTTTGTTTCATTTTAGGAGTATGATCCTGATTTACCCCCAGAATTGGCAGCAGCGACTGGTATGCTGGATGTTGCAGCTGATAATCCAAATCTTGGGAAGTCAGATGTTGGACGGAACAATTTAACAAAAGGGCCTGCTCGTGTGCGACCACCATTAGTATGTCTCGGATGCTAGTTCAATTTTTCCACAGGCATGGTGGAAGAAAAGTCATTTTTTACACTTGTCTCTTATATAAATTTTATTTTACTTAGTATTGGTTGATTTCATATCTGGAAAAAATATACTTTATTTTTTTATCTCTGTTTCCTTTTACATGCAGTTTCTCTCACATTAATTAGGATGTTGAGTATTACATTTTTCATTTTTATTTTCTATTTCAGTCACCGGACTCAATGGTTTAACATTTTTTTTGCCAGCCAACTGGGAGAGCAATACAAGTGGAAAGTGGAAGTGGTGATCGTCCTCCCTCCATTGATACTCGTCCACCTCGTATCCGTGATTTGGATGCAATCATTGAGGTTAATGATAAAACCTGTTCTTAATTGCACTGATCCTGCTCACATCCAATGTTTGTTTATACTGTGCTTATGCATGTGAAGTAACTGAAAGCACTTGGATACAGATTGTCTGCCAGGACTCTGTAGATGATGAATCATCCACTGGTAATGGTGACCGAGACATTGATCATCCAAGAGAGGATGGTAGGGGAGAAAGCCATGTAGCTGAAGATGAGATGGGACAAGTGGAGACACAAAATTTTGATGGTTTTCGAGAGGCTTACGATGGTCAAAAGAGGGAGCTTGATAGAAGTGGGGCACCATTTATGAATGTAGGTTGTAATAGCATACCAGAAGGAAATGGGCTATTGCCCTTCCCTCCTGAAGCGTCACATCAGTATCATCCTGGTTTGAGGGGCCCAACTCCTAAATATCCGAGAGAAAATATTGGGACTTCTCATGAGAAGAGGTATGGAATAATATTTGAGGAATGTAATATGGCATATTCTTTTGGATTGAATCATATACTACTCTCTATTATCTTGACTAGTATTTCACTCCGTTTTGCTACTACACATTCAACTAGAAGAGTCACAGAAGCAGTTCAACATAGTCCAGCCCAGCAGAGCATTTAATTTGCGACATGCTTCTAAACTTACAATTCTATATTTGTTGTAAACAACCTTAGATTAAGGGGTTGTTTGGGTTTGCTGTAGATTTGCAAGATAATCCCAACTTCTCAACCCTTATATTGTATATTCATAATTATGTTAATTTCTGGTCATAACTATGTAATTTAATTGATGTTGTAACAATATTTTACTGCAAAATATTTGTTCTCTTTTTCACCATTCTGATTCACAACAGCCCAGAACTAGAGTTTGCCAAATGGATAGAATTACTTTTTAAAATTTACTACATATTTGAAAAAGTATGGTTAACCAAAAACTTATCTTTTTTTCTTCATGGTTGATTGTTTTTAAAGCACATGTAAAGGAGATTATCTTAGAAGCTTTAACCATCCAAAACAATCCCAAAGCATTTAAAAAGATTGCATGCCTATGAACATTGATTTATTTACTTTTTTGTTCAAAATGCTAAAGGATCATCTGAATTGGTTTTATTAACTCTTAATTTTCTTCAGATGATGATAGCTCTCTAGATGTCTGGTTGGGCATTGAGTTGATTACAATGAAATGGTTATTACCTTTTTGTTTTTGGTAGCCTTTCCTTTTGGGTCCGTTCTTGGCTTGGTGAGATTGCTCTGAACCCAATTAACACCTTTAACTGACTCTCTTTGGACACAGGCAAAGACCGGGAAGGACAGCTGACAGGTCCCCTCGTCTGACTCCAAGTCGAAGCCCACAGATTAAGAAACTTGATGATAATCAGGGCGAAGAATCAGTTGAAAGCATGGAGGGTAAGCATAGTCTGGTATCATCTCCTATCACAGTTAGGGATGCCATGGAATCAAGTGTTGAGCATAAAGATGCTGTGCATGATGAACTTGGGCCATGCGATGGAAGCTCTGAAATGGAAAAGGAAGAAACAAATACAGTAACCACAAGTGATAATCATAAAGATGGAAAGTCACTTCATTCTTTGAAGAAGCAAAAAGTAAATTCTCAAGTTGATCAACCTGAGATGCAGGAATTTGATGAGGAGGAGGATTCAAGGGCTGCAAGAAGTAGTGACAACAGTAAAGCAAGATCTGGCAGCAGCAGAGATCAAAAGAAGTGGCGTGATGGTATTGAGGAGGAAGTTATGCAAGATAGTCGCTCTATGCACAGAGGAAGCATCAAGAAGCACCCTGAAGAAAATGAACAGAGTTACCAAAGAAAAGATCAGGAGATGAGACCAGAGATGGAGAGAAATCGCATGGCGGCAAGAGGGAGAGAGGGATCTTATCCTCTTAGAGACTTTGAGCCTAGCTTGGCCCATGATATGCAAATGAAAACTGAGGGTTTTGATTGGCAAAAGGAGCAGGAAAATTCTGATAAAGTTTGGCAAAGGAGGGAGGATGAACCTTACAGCCGAAAAAATAGAATTGAAGATACAAGGAAGAGAGATCGTGAGCATCTTGATGAAATCAGAGGAAGGCACAGGGGTAAGGCTTGGGAAAGTGAGAGGACTGAAAAAGATGAATATCTTCATTCAAGAAAACAGTTGGATAATGGCAGCTATAGGCTTCATTATGACAAGGATGCTGGTTCACGACATAAGGAAAGAGACGATAGTTTGAAAAGTGGGTATGAAATGGCAGATGATTACATTAGCAAGAGAAGGAATGATGAATATAGCAGACAGGAGCATGCTGAAAAAGATGAAATCTTGCATAGCCAGCGGGATTCAACCAGCCGTCGGAAGCGAGAAAGGGATGACATCTTGGATCAGCGAAGGAGAGATGACCAACAAAGAATTAGAGCGAAATTTGATGATCACCATCCTGTTAGACACAAGGATGAGGGCTGGTTACAGAGAGAAAGAGGAGAGAGGCAGAGGGAGAGAGAAAGAGAAGAGTGGCATAGGCTGAAACCACATGAAGAAGTTCTACCTAAAAGAGAGAAAGAAGGACGGGGTGCTGTAAGGTCTGGTCGTAGTTCAGAAGACAAAGCATGGATTGGCCATGCTAGGGCGAAGGATGAATATAAGGGTTCTATTAAAGATTACCAGCTCAAAGACCCAGTTCGACACAGTGAACAACTGAAGAGAAGGGAGCGAATTGAGAAGGAAAGTCTTCCACATCATAGGGCACGTGAGGATGTTCATGCACGAGGAAACCAATTTAGTAACGAGGAGAGAAAATCAAGGCAGGAAAGGTCATGTCCTCGTAATGATCATGCTGCTAATGCCTCTGATAACACAAGAGGGAACGAGAAGAAACATAAAGAAAACACAAGGAAGAATAGAGAATCTGAAGTTGGAGATCACAACAGTTTGGGTGCTTCCAAGAGAAATCAAGAAGACCTAAGTGGTCATGTTAGTGAGATGGTATGTTCCATAGACACTAGAGAATAAAGCTTCTTAGAGACTGGAAATCATCTCAGAGAAGTTGAATTCAGAAAATGAGCTAATATAAATAAATGAAATAGAAAATAAAGATCTTCAAACCGAAATTAATACAATTTAAGCTTTTGCTTGTGGCCAAGAAATGTGTTCAAATCCCTTGTCCAACACACATTTTTGTAGGAATACACTGATCAAAGGATGAGCTGAATGCTGAGTTTGAAAAACCGACACATGAAGTTGTGTGTCTGGAATTTGTTATTACTTACTGATCACTTTGTGACAAGTTGACATTCTTTGTTCCTCAAGGCTAGGTTAATATGCCTGGTTTACAAGGCTATGTCCCTTTGCATTTTTTGCTTTGCCAAATGCTTAGGCAAGCTTGACTGACTCTTATGGTTGTCAATAGTGTGCAATGCTATTGAAACCTTGTCTATCCATGGGGCTGTTTATCGTGGCTTTGCTAGTAGATAGGTTAGTTAGAACTACATCTCCCTAGTATTTTGAGCACATACATTCGCTAAGCATTTATTGATTAGGATAAGGTAAGTAGATGTATCCTGTAACATGGTAAATTAATGGAATGAAATGAAGTGAAATAATTCTTGGTAATGATGTATTTGGAAAGTAAAGCTACTTTTTTCAAGTTTATATTACCAAATTTCGTATCCCATCATTTGCCATTTTATTTTATCATCATATGGGAAGAGTAGTGGTACTTATTTGTATATGATATATGCATAGAAAGTTTTTTAAGGCTTCTTACTTAACAAGGAGTGTGCTAACTCTTATTGTGACATGCATTCATTTTGTCACACATGATGATCATTATTGGGAAATTCATTTATTTGGGCAACATTAGTGCTATTCGTAACTTGAGTGAAGTTTTTTAATTCTGTTTTGGCAAGACTGTTGTATCTTATTGACGTTGCTACTTTTATGCTTTTTCTCATTTGTTTGAGACTGAGACTTCTTACGACAATATGAGATTGCTTGGAGTTTTGTATCGAATGTTTAGGCATGGCTGTTCATTTTGTTAGATGAGATAGCACGTTGCCTTTTTCATTTAAGTCAAAAAAATGCCATGCATGGGCTACAAGCTTGATTTCTGATAAGATATTTTTAGGTACTTGCAAATTTTTAAATAAAATCTTTGGTTTCTCCCCCTTCTTTTGGAGAAATTATATTTGTAGAATTTTGGCAGTTTCGAGAAAATATTGGTAAGTTGGTTCTTTGCTACATGCCATTCATACAGATTGTTGACTATTTGAATCCTTGTTGATTAACGGTGTAGTAATTTCATGTCATGTAGTTCTTGTCTGTTCATGATTGGTTTTACTTTCTTTTTAGGGCGTCAAAGACACCCTTGAGCAAGGAAATGGTGCGAACGACAAACCAGTCCACCGGAACTCTTCCAGAAGACACAAGGAAGAAGCTTCCTCAGATGAACAGAAAGACTCAAAGCGAGGGCGCTCAAAATTGGAACGTTGGACGAGCCATGAGGGAAGGGATTTCAGGATCAGCAGCAAGCTGGCAGCTACCCTGAAGTTCACGGAAATTGATAGGAATATTAGTGATAAACTTCCAGAGTTACCTGCAACAGCAGTTGAACCTGTCGATAAGCAACATCCCTTGGCCGATAATAAGAATGATGGTAATCCCGAAACCAAGGCTGCTGATGCAAAATCGACAGATGATCGACACCTTGACACTGTTGAGAAGCTGAAGAAACGAAGCGAACGGTTCAAACTCCCAATGCCAAGCGACAAGGATACCCTGGCAATAAAGAAAATAGAGAGTGAGCCATTACCTTCTACCAAAAGTGAAACTCCTGCAGATTCGGAAATCAAACCAGAACGTCCTGCTCGGAAACGCAGGTGGATCAGTAGTTAAATCTGCATCTTATGTTTCCATCAGTCACCTAATGTTGGGGAAAATTTCTGCGCAGCATTATATTTCAATTATCAAACCAAGAATTCGATTATACCATGTTTTCAAATGGCTTTTCCAGGGTTCTGGAATCGTGCCGTGTAACCACAGGCTATATAGCTTTTATATATCCTTGTAACCAATGCAGCGTCGGTGTACCTTTATAATATTGTGTATATACGCTAGTGATTGTATCTCTGGAGCTGGCCGCCGATGGTGGCACAGAGAATTTCATTTAGTGTCAATTTGAATTGTACCAACTCAGATCGAATCTGGGTTGCTTGGAGGCTCAGTCCTGTACTACTACTGTACCTGAAAATTCTGCTAACAGGATCAAGGCTGTTGTAGGAAGCCGGCGCTGTCGAATATGTCTGAGGCTGTAGTTTTTGATGCTGGCAACTTTCCCAGTTGTGAGGTTCAAAGAAATTCATAGGTCTGAGAGCTGAAAGGGGAGAGGAAACTCTCTAAAATGACTACAGGAGATGATTGCTCCCCTCGTTCGTGCTTGTTGTTAAGATTAGAAATTACAATACTTTTTTTTTTTTGGTTATCTTCTATGTTTTGGGAGGATTGTGTACTAGGAGAAAGAAGTAGAGTTATAGGAAGTGATTAAAGGAAAAAAAGGAATAAGAATTCAGTCATTCAACTCTTCTTACCCTTGTAAATTTTCCTTTGATTCGCTAATGTGATTATGTATCCAAAATTAAGTAGTAACCTTATTGACATGAATTATGATTTAATTTTAATTATTTTCAGGAAAAATTAACGAAAAGAAATAAAACATGATTTTTTAAATTATAAAAAAAAAAAATAAATAATTATTTTTTTGAATGATTTTGTTATTTTTTTTTAAATAACAAAGGGGAATTTTTCAATAAATAAATAAATAAAATCCACCCTAACATTTTAAATACAACAAGCAACAGTTCAGTTCAGTTCAGACTCTGTATGAAATTAAAAGACAACTCCGAAAGTAACAATTGGGAATTGGATTGGATTCCAGTCGATCAATTCTGTCGAACGTATGACTTCCTCTCTGTCTCTGTTTCTAGGTTTATTTTCTTCTTCTTGTAATAATATTGAATAGATTGTCCCTGACACTGAACTCGTTTCCGCCACTCGCATTTTCTTCCCTTTTCCCTTTCTTCTTCTTCTTCTTCTTCTTCTTCTTCTTCTTCTTCGGTTTCCTTGTTTCCTTGATATTTATGAATCTGTGAATTGGAAGGCGAGGCAAAGGATGAAGTTGAAATGAATTTTTGTTTTTTCTTTTTCTTTTTTCTGAGTTTATTTTGAGCTACAAGTGTTCCATTTGAATTGAAAGATGATATTTGGATGTTCTGTTTGTATTGCCTTCATGCATAACGAAACCCCACTTGCAGATTTGAGTTGCCTATGGCATAACGAATCATCTTGTTTAAGTTGCAACGTCTTATTTTTGGTGAACAAATTGAATTTCACGCGTTCGATGCAATATCCAACAGAACAATGCCACTATGCTGAAATTTCTTTTATCTTATAGTTATAGTTAATTTTCTAATCGAAATTATCGCATTGGTTATACCTGTAGTCTCTTGTTCATTAGCCTTGGTTTGTGTTGGTTAGGTTTGTAATGTTACCTCCAGTATCAAAGTACTTAAAACTCCCTTGGCGGATTAAATTTATTTTATATGCTTTAAGTTCTTGATTGAAATTCACGTTGACAAGCTTCTGTGACTTGATTAGTGTACTGATAGTACGTATGTTTCTTTGTTGGAGCTTACATTATGTTCCAATGATGAATGTTAGTTCTCTTCTTTGACAGTCTCAGGAATTTTCTCCGTGACTATTGGTCCTTCTTCTACAAGTTGTTATCAGAGAGACTTGGTTTAGGTTGAACAGGTTTCTGATATTTCATTTAGGTGGTATACTAGCAAGTTCTGATATTTCATTTAGGTGGTATACTAGCAAAGTCTGCATTAAATTCAGTTTCAAAAACCTCAATGTCTCTCCGGAAACCACCCCCACCACAACCACCCCCCCTCCCCCCCCCCCCCACTTCCTTGGCTTCTCCTTAAGAATGTTTCATGCATGAGAAATGCTCAACAAATTTTGCGACATGTAAACATCTCCATTCATGATGGTAGGGCAATTGTGCTGACAGGCAGCAATGGCTCAGGCAAAACCACATTCCTGCGCAGGTTAGCTGAATTCTCCAAACCTTCAGCTTGTGAGATTCTTCGGAATGATCATGACATCACACAATCAGGAATATTCCACCAGTACAAGCTTCGGCTCAACTGGCTCTCCCTCAAAGATGCCGTGAAGGAGAAGTTTACCGTGCTCGACAATGTTCAATGGTTTGACGTTCTTGAAGGCAAACAGGGGAATTCCCTGCCTGCTTTGGAGCTGATGGGGTTCGGAAGTTTGGCAAAAGATAAGGCTAGAATGCTATCAATGGGACAGAGAAAAAGGCTGCAGCTTGCAAGGTTGCTAGCAATTGATCGGCCGATTTGGTTGCTTGATTAACCTTCTGTAGCATTGGATGATGAAGGGGTGAGGCTGCTAGAGTACATTATCGCAGAGCACGTGGGGTTGTGATTGTGGCAACACATCTACCAATTCAGATTGAGGATGCCACGCATTTGAGGCTGCCGCTGAGGTTCCCTAGAAGGATGACTTTGGTAGACATGCTAGATCGCGCGGACATATCATAACAAGATGAAGAAACATTGCCATTGCAGAGACGAGTAGTATCACTTATCATCGTAGTTTGATTGTTTTTGTTGTCTAAACTGTTTCTACGAAGCATTGGGGTTTGGCTATATCCAGTATTATAGCTGTGTCTTTTGACAAAGGATGCATTAAACTTTGAACAAACAGGAATAATTTAAGAGGGTTTTCTGGAAGCAGAACTTGAACGAAGGATCGACTTCTTTAAAGAGTCTCTTCTGCACCAATGTTTTGATTGTAATCATTTGGAGAATGTACTTAAAACAGTTCTTTTTCATATTTCTCTGTTGAATGGAAAGAATAGTGGTTAATATCATGTCACAGTAGGCTTGTCATCGGAAATAAAAGTGAAGCTTTGCAGGCTACTATTTTCTCTCACAAGCTCTATTTTCTTTGTTGTCATTCACCAAGAGAATTATCTACCATACAATTTTCAATTAAAAAATGTCAAGTAGGTGTGAATGCTATGCATGCAACTTGACCCGTTAAAATATGGTGGATGTTCTGTCAACCTCGGACGGAGACAGCATTATTTTCACCTTCCAAAAGTAACCCTTCTTTCCTTGGATCATTTCATATAGACATATACTGAATTCAGACTGAATTTGCAACAATCTTGGGTCCTAGTATGAGGCATCAGATCATGATTATTGGCTCTAAACCTCGATTACTGATAATGAAAAGCCAAACCGATAATGATGAGTCCAGTAAGAAGTTATTGCTTGCCTAATAAAAAATCTTCCTCACTACGTTATAGAATTGACGAAGTCAAATAAAGAAATTTTTGCTCGCCCGATGAAATTTTTGAAGGCGGTGACTTTCTGAAAAATTTTTTGTCACAGCTCGAGCTCAATAATGAATGGTACGACAAGGATGCAAAAGATATTTTATTTCGTTCCCCTCTCTCTTTGAGAATTAAAATAATTTTATTTTAATTATTTTTAATATTTTTAATCCACTTTAATACGTTCTCAATAAAATAATTATTTTAAATAATTTTACTCTCAAATCTTACTTTTTATATTTATAGATGTAACTCGTGCATACATTTCATCTTTTCATATATTTAACTCTTAAATTTTAATTAATTTTAATATTAACACTTTTTACAGGTTATATAATAATGTAAAGTACATTTTCTAATATTTTATTTATAAATTAAAAAAAATAAATTTTTATATTTTAATTTTTTTATATTTTAATTTTTATATTAATTTTAAAATATATAAATATTACTAAAAAATTTAATAAATTTGTAAAATTTAAAATAAGTTATAAATATAATATTTTATTTGTTAAATATATTATTATTGTAATTTACTTAAAAATTTAATCAAAAAATAAAATGTATATTTTTAATATAATAAAAAGACAAAAATAATTACCTTAATGTGACTAAATATCGTACTAGTTTAACTACACCATCGCACTAATTGTACCCTGAGTTAGTTACACTAAGACATTATTTTTGTCATAAGTCGGCTAACCTAAAATACTACTTACACCCTGAGTTGGCTAACCTAAGATATTGTACCTCTCTATTTTTATAATTTATGTAAACATAATTATATATACATATTGAAATTATATTAAATATAATTTATAAAATTTTTATTTTATAATTTTTGTTTATATTGACTTAATAATTTATTATAATTTAAAAAAATTAATAGATTATTAAGTCAATATAAACAAAAATTATAAAATAAAAATTTTATAAATTATATTTAATATAATTTCAATATGTATATATAATTATGTTTACATAAATTATAAAAATAGAGAGGTACAATATCTTAGGTTAGCCAACTCAGGGTGTAAGTAGTATTTTAGGTTAGCCGACTTATGACAAAAATAATGTCTTAGTGTAACTAACTCAGGGTACAATTAGTGCGATGGTGTAGTTAAACTAGTACGATATTTAGTCACATTAAGGTAATTATTTTTGTCTT
>CP135561.1:9457941-9567516 GCA_032401905.1 Swietenia macrophylla | reverse complement strand
TTTTATTTTTATTATTATCAAAATTTATTTGTCAATTTGTATGTGTATGTTTTTGAAGATAAAAAAAAAATAAAAAAAGTGAAAAGAGGTGAAATGTAAAATTTTAATTTGAAAATAAAATTATTAATATAATTTATTTATAAGGATAAAAATAATTAAAATAAATTATTTTTATAAAATTGTTTAAAAATTTATTATAAATATAAAAAAATATTAAAATAGAGATATTTTCGTAATTTTCACGAAAGCAAAACCAATACGGCTGATTACCGCTGCACATGCGGGATTCCTGTCATCTTATCGACTTAGTAAATTGATTTTGATTCAGATCTAATAAGCAGAGAGTCAGAGATCAGAAAACTGTAACGATGGAAAGAAATTTAAGAAAACTTTCATGCGTTCGTACTTTGATCACACAATTTTCTCTCTGCTTTGCTCTCTATGTTGCTCTCAACTTGGGTCAGCCGCAAAAATCTATTTTACAGAAAGCAAGTGGCATCAATGGCAGGAAAAGTTTGGATTTTTACTTTATCAGTGTAACTGGAGGCTTTAGAACTCTTGAACAACAAACCCGCTTGCTCAAACTGGTCAGTTTGTACATTGTTTTTCATTGGGTTGTTTAAGATTTGTAATGTTTTTCTGCTTATGGGGATGATATTTTGGTTGCGTTTGAGGGTATGACTTATTTTGTCTGTATTTGTTGGATTTTTTTTTTTACTTTTATGTTTGAAATTGATGATTGGTCCTAAGTTTTATGTTTGTTTGCTGTTAAAAGTAATAGCACGATGTAAAATGAAACTAACGTAGCATAGTGGAATTGAAAATGTTTTTTTGGTGTTATTTTGAGGAGTCACATTTGGTCTTAAATCAGTTTCCAAGTTTCAGTACATTATTTCTTTTGTCTAGGCCAATTTATTCTTCCAATATTTATGTTTTAACTCCTCCTTCTGTTCTCTTCATGTAAATTATCATGAAATTTCAAGTTCTCCATCGGAGTTTATAATATGTTTCCATCTGACTTGCTTGAAATTATTTGTGGTTGATGAAGATGGAACTCGTGGCTAAATCTTTTGACACGAGATTTGTGATAAACACCAGTCAGCTTGGGGAAGATGATCCACTGAAGCAAAATGTAAGATCTTTATTTATAGCCAAGAAATTTCTCTTTTATTAAACACTTTGCAGTTTTTGCCTTTTTACTCGTTAAATGCACTTGTCCTGCCCTCCAGAGTCTTATTACGAGGAAAAATATATATTGTCAATTGTTTAACATGAGACTTCTTTTACTAGAAATAAGTATATAGATATATTCTATGTACTGGAAATTATGCATAATTTGCCAAGGCAGAAATAAACATACCTGTTTGTTCCCAACTTAATTTGGTTTTCGTTGGCTTTCATTGGTTTCAACAGCTAGCAACCAAACCTACGTGTATCTTTTGCAGGCTACGCAGCTGTTTCCATCTCTGAAAATTCCATGGTATACTGCTCTCTGACTTGGGTGCATTTGCATCCGTGGAAATGTTGAGTCATCATCACTATTTTTTATATTGTAATGATTTATATGCTAATATTCTTTTTATGTCAAATAACTCGTGCTTGCAGGTACACTACTAAAGTTTCAAAAGAGATGGAAACTGGTTATTTCCAGGAGCAGATCAAATTACCTCATGGTGAAATGCTAGACATTATTGGCGTCAATACTGGATCTCTACAGGTAGGTAATTGTTTACTAAATACACAGAATATATTTGTTGATTATCAAAATTTTGTAATAGTGTGCTAGAATCCTGTAGTTTTCTTGAAATTAATCATCTCACTAATTTTACTTATGCATATTATAGTTTCCTAGAAACACATTCTCAAAATTCTCTAATGCCCGTGGAAGGGCAAATGAGATACTGCTTCTTCTTCTGAAAGAAATTTTTCTCAGATTCTTTTTCTAAATGTACTCAATGTACAAGTAGCCACTATTATTTGTGTTAAATGTATTGAACTTAGTTAAATATAAATTGGAACACTCCATATGCATTATTTTCTACTGTGTGCTGGGATTCCATGCTCAAAATGTTTTATATTCCTCTTTACACAGGCGGTTTACCGAAGTTTGCTGTCTAACAGTTTGTCTATACTTCGTTTGAATGTGGGGTCTGTTTCATATTTTCATTCTTAACTAATTGCTGCTTGTTATGAAACATTAAGGAGAAAATGCTAACAGCATTATCAAGTGGAAATGAAGATAATCAGTTAAATTGGCTGACAAGGAAACTGGAAGCAACCAATAGTCGCTGGTAAAGCAGTCGGTAACTTATTGGATGAATATTTAGAAATTTTTAATGTTTTCAGCTGAGCCATTCTAAGTTTGCTAATGAAATCTTGGAATTTATTTTTAACATTGCTCTTTACGTTAACTTGAATCATAATGTTCACAAGTTAATGATTTGTTTACTGACCTTTTGTAATCTTTCTAAATATAGGTGCATAGTAGTTGGATTCCACCCATTGGTCGTTTGTAAAGAGGAATTAAAGCAACCAGAAGCAAACAAAATTTATGAGCCTCTACACTATATCTTTATGAAATTTGGTGTGGTAAGGTGCTTCTTTACATTTAGTATCTGAGGCACAATTTTGGGAGTTTTTTTTCTTTTTTCTTTTATGAATTGATAAAATTAAAACCTTGGTCATAACTTGGTGATAAAATACTCTTAATGTTTGCTTTTCAGAATGCATATCTAAGCAAGCATGGTTGTATCAAACAGTCCCGTCAAGGCAGTGTAACATATATTGAGAATCCAGATCCAATTGAATCTGGAAACGAAAGGTCAGTTTTAAGTAAAAAAATTATTATTTCCTTGGTAATAATTTTATTTTCTTTTCTATTTCCTTTCCCTCTTAATTTGGTTCTTGTTTCCAGTGAAATGGTGGATGGATTCCTTCTCCATAGAGTCAGCTCCCTCGAAATTGTGAGCGCAAAATCTTTCTGCAATCAATAGTATTATTTTTGCTTCCTTCTATGAGAAATTCTTGTGCATTTTGTGAATTCATGAGATTGATATCGGTTTGTAATTTTGCCATATCATGCACGCAACTATTGATCAAGTTTATTATCCAAATGTCGATAAGTTCTTCTTGAAACACCAACTGATACGTCTTGCCATGACAGGTGACCTACTTTATTACCTCAGAAGGGGAAGTTGTGTACAAAACAGTTACCCGACAGAGAGGAAAGGAAGTCATGTAAATTTCTGAGGGATCAAAATTCAACCAGTGTTTCAAATCCAACATTTTTTTTTTCTTTCCCATTCTTCTATTTATTCTAGCAAGTGTATTTTTCACTTTGACAATAAAACTAGGCAATTCTTCGGCTAGTTATTCACTTTTTAACGGTGATTTGTTTGTCCTTGCTAAAGAATTTGTATTAGTCACTGTTGGTAGCGAGGAATTTCAATTTTCTATATAGTTTATGGCAAATATAAGGAGAAATGCTTGTGGATTGAATTACAAGATTAAGTGTTTTCTGTTTCTGTCTGTGCTGATTGTGTCAAACTGTAGTTTAACGAATTATTTGCAACCTCAAACATAGGAATGCATGCGAGAAGGGAAGCTTTGCATTAGTTGGACTTACCTTCATGCATGGAAAAGTAGTCATTTACAAGAGTAATTCTGAAAGCAATGCCTAGTGATTATAAGTTCTAGATATACGAGTTTTGAGGGACACATTTGTTATGAATAAATAAACTATATTTTTATAAATAAAACTATAAATACGAGGGACCCGGATGTTATTATCCCGTTAAAAACATTAAAGTAGCCTTGTAACTCAGGAAGATTCTCAAAATATAGCCTTAGTACTTGACTCATTAGTTTAAGAATGAGGCCCTGCTCTCCAAGGGAAAACCGGACGGCCTGCTGGTGGACGGTTTCTCTCTATTGTTAGCGGAGTCGGTGATTTCACCATTTACATTTTAGGGTTAATTTCATCCAGCTACTCTTCTCTTTCTCTCTCAAAAATGGAAGTGAACAAGAAAAGGCTGTGATGATATTTTTTCCAAAGAAAAATGAAAGCAGACGATAAAGAAATATTTTTGCAAATCAATGGCGGGGCAGAAATTTGCAGCCATGGTTGCAAAAGTTTCAAACTTGTCTGATAAAAGGCGAATCTTGAGCCTTCCATCCATAATAAAAATTGAAGCTTTAAGCTCTCTTTTTCTTTCTGTGTCTTTCTTTTGCTCTTTGCATTTCTATGTATGTATATACATGTATGGGAATCATCTTCTTCTCAAAAACTGCTGGATGAAAATGTTAAACGAGGCAATGATGTCGTATTTCAGGTTTTGTTTCGGGTTCTGGGAGGGTCTGGTTTATGGCGAGGTGACCCGGAGAAAGATCTTCGTGATGCAGCCATTTAACAGTGGATTCCTCTCTTTTCCTGATCAAAGCTTGAATCTCTGAGCCTCTATTCTGCCACCACAAATTTTTTTTTTTTTGAGTTAATGGTTTGGTTTTGGATTTTGTCTTAACAAGAAATCTTTGAAGGAATCAACAGTCTAAGTTTTCAGACATGCGAGGGAAATGCTGTAAGGGTTTTCTAAGATTCACAAATTGGGATGGTGAATTGCTTGCAGCTTTGCATTTAAAAGCAACGAGGGCTTGCACGTGCAGAACATACACACAATATTAAAAATAAAAGAAAATTAACAAATTGAAAACGAGAAAAGAAAAAAAGTGATGGTCCGGTTGGGCTCGGCCAGTTGAGCCACATCGGGCTTAAGAGGACACCGGCCTGTGATCCTTCCACCACCAGGAGCGGGAGGTAATCGTTGCTCTGTGAAACCAGCCTCACGCTGTACCCTCCTCTCTAGGAACCGTGAATCACAAGGCCTTCGCCAGCGACCCACGGCCCAACTCTGGGTTTGGAACGGGCAGACCAGTAGGTTTGCCGCACTTAATCCAACTCAACGAGACCGATTCAACGTTCCATCACTTGTCGCCCCCACTTGGGTTACAAGCTCGAATGACCAAGCTCGGCAATAAAGGAAGGAATCAAGTTATATTTATTATGTTATAAAAGCCTGCCTTTTCTCAATGTGGGATTTTGTCGTCTTTCTCAAAACAGACTTCGCGCATTTTTTCCACCAATTTGCAGCAATTTCAATGCTGTTCTTTACCCGAGAAGAGATATGTGTGGCTAAGACAATGCCACAAAATTGCAGGTTTGGTTGCTTTCTTGGGTTTTGGACAGATTTGTCTTTCTTTGTTGGTGGGAAAGACTTCCTGAAATGAAGTCATTTCAATTTCAGTAACCGGTACAGGCATTCAGATTTCGAAATTCTCTCGGTTGGTATCAATTGTTGGTATCACTCTTTTCTTTGTTCCTTTAATTTCGGTTTCTTCTTCGAGCGAGACTTTTCTCTCAGAGAGAAAGAGGCTTCCTTCTTCTCTCCGTTTGTTAAGCGAAGCCGGTGATTTCACCAATTTTTCATACACATACTGCTCTCTCTCTCAAAATAGGGAGTTATGCTAGCTCCGTGGCAGCGTCTGTGCTTTACAGCCGACGTCATGCAACTGCAGCGATGTTTTCAAAGTCAAATCATCAGTCTGTGAGAAACTTTTACCGATCATGGCGGGGCAGCTTCTATACTAGTCGTTGTTGCAGCCATGGCGGTAAAGTTTTGATCTTCGTTTGCTGAAAAGTTGAAGCTGAGCTTCCATTCATGACAAAAATCGGATTTTCTTTTCTGACAAAAATCCTCCCCTTTCTGTGTCTCTGTGTGTGTGTCTGTATAAATGAACATCCATCCGAAATTATCCATTCTTCTTCTTCTTCTTCTTCTTCTTCTTCTCTCCATCAAAACGGAGAATATGCGGCTGTGATGATGTTTTCAGGCTTTGAATCGGGTTCCGAGAGGACCCGTTTCCTGGCGGGGCAACTCGTATACTTCTCACTCTGTTGCAGCCATGGTGAATTTCCTCTCTTTGTCTGATCAAGCCTTAACTTGAGCCTCTTTTCCTCCCTTCTCGCATCTTCTTCTTCAAAAGTAAAGGTATTAATGTAATGAAAAGTTGAATGGAAATCTTGACAATTTCAATGGAGTTGAGGGATCTATTTGTTACAAATGGACAAACCATCTTCTTATGAAAATTTAAAAACTTAGGGACCCAGATGTTATTACCCTTTAAAAATAAAAATGGAGATCGGCTGTTCAGTAGGTTTATTTCTCACCTCATTAGTTTAAGAATGAGGATCTGCTCTCGGAGAGAAAATCGGGCTGCCGCCCTATCTCCGATCGATAGCGGAGCCGGTGATTTCAACATTTCCATCGCAGGTCAATTTTATTCAGCCGCCCTCTCTCTCTCTCTCTCTCTCTCTCTCTAAAATGGATGTGAACAAGAGAAGGCTGTGATGATATTCTCTCAAAATTAAATGAAAGCAGACAACTAAGAAACCCTTTTGCAAATCAATGGCGGGGCAAAAATTTGCAGCCATGGATGTTAAAAGTTTCAAACTTGTCTGATAAAAGGCGAATCTTGAGCCTTCCATCCATGATAAAAATTGAAGCTTTAAGCTGTTTGTTTGCTCTGTTTCTTTTCTTTCTTTCTTTTCCTCTTTGATTATGTATGTATGTGTGTGTATTATGTATGTATATACCCTATGGGAATTATCTTCTTCTTCTTCTTCTCAAAAACCGCTGAATAATAATGTTAAATGAGGCTGTGATGTTGTATTCCGGGTTTTATTTTGGATTCCGCGTGNATAATGTTAAATGAGGCTGTGATGTTGTATTCCGGGTTTTATTTTGGATTCCGCGTGGGTTCCATTGTATGGCGGGGCGACCCGGAGTGATCTGGGATGCAGCTATTAGGCAGTGGAATCCTCTCTTTTTCTGATCGAGCCCAAATCTGAGCCTCTCTTACCACTACCATTTATTTTTTCGTTTTTAGTTTGCGGTTTGTTTTGTCCAAGAAGAAAGAACTGATTTCATTTTGACTAGGAGGAGGAAATAAGACGGGGTTTATGGATCAAAACGTAATAATTTTTCAGACACCTGAGTGGAATGGCACGAGGGTTTTTCTTGTTTGAGTTAAGGGATTCAAAACAGAGTAAACTAAATTGTGACAATTGACCTAACTTCAAGCTACTGGTATGCTCCAGCATGTACATAGGTGGGCAAGAAGATTGGGATTTAAATGTTCAAATGGGAAATGGGAAGAAACAAACTAATAGGGATCAAATTACACGCCGTTAAACGAAATTGAGATTGTGATGCAACCGAGCAAGCGGATGTGGGCAGAGTTGGGAATCTATTTTCAGTCCGATGTCCAGTGGAATTTTGGTTGCAGGTGATAAGTTCCAAAACAAGTACAAAAGCTAATAATCCAGAAAAATATAAATAAATGACGTAGTTTGAATTGAAAAAAAAAAGTTATAAAAATTGACGTAGTCAACGTAATGTGATCCAAAGAGTGATAGTCCAACTGGAGCAATCACATTGGGTCGTATTGAGTCCAGAATGCACCGGCCATTATACTTCCACTGCTAGGAGCGGAAGTAGTTGCTGCTCTGTGACGCCAGCCTCATACTGCACCCTCCTCTGTGGAAGCCGAGACTCTCCAGGCTTTCACCTGAGAACACCATGGCCCAACTCTTGGCTTGGAACGGGCAGACCAGCGGTTGGTCATAAGTAGAACCGGCCCAATGGAGGCCAATCGAATGTTCCATCATCTGTTCCCCACTTGGATCATTAGCTCGTCTGACCGAGATCGGCTGTGAAAAATGCTAACGAGTTGCATCTAAAATGTTGGTAAGGTCATTGGTAAGTGGTGTGGGATAATTACCGTTCCTGTTTTTGTTTTTTAGAGAAAAAGCCATTGGCTGTACATGTGAAGGCCAATTAATCACTGGAAAGTTGTTTGTGATTTTGATTGTCACGAAATAAGTATTTTTTATCTGAAAATGGAAGGACTGTGATTTAAAATATAGGTATTAAAAATGAGTAATTTTTATTGTAATATGCAATATTGTTATCTGTATGACATCATGGATGTTTCCACCAATTTGCAGCAATTCCAGTGGAGCTCTTCCCAAGAATAAAAAAATGAAGTTAAAAAAATGGCAACAAACTCTTTAAAGGAAGTCATTCCAATGCCAGAATTCTTATTGTTATAAGCATTACTCTTTCATTTCTTTGTTTTGTGGGGGGTTTCTTCTCCGAATGAGGCTTTGCTCTCAGAGAGAAAGACTCCTTCAATCCATCTTTTCTCTGGTTGTTAAGCGAAGCCAATGATTAGCGCTCTCTTTCACTCTATCTCTCAAAATTGGAGGCTGTGATGATGTTTTCAAAGCCAAATCATCAGACGGTGATAACTTTTACTGATCATGGCGGCAGCTTCTGGGTGTCTGAAATCTGTTTGTTTCACAGTTAAGTACTTGTCGTTGCAGCCATGGCAGTAAAATTTTGATCTTTTGTCTTCTTAAACTTGAAGCTGAGCTTCCATCCATGATAAAAATTGGACTTTTTCCCAAAAAAAAAAAACCTCCCCCCTCTGTGAGTATATAACTATCCATGCAAGCGAAATGATCCACTCAGCTTCAGCTTCTCGTTGTTGTTGTTGTTGTTCTTCTTCTTCTTCTTCTCTCAGAAACTGAAATGTGGGAATATGTGGCTGTGATGATTTTTCAGGCTTTGAATCGGGTTCTGAGAGGACCCATTTCCTGGCGGGGCAGCCAAGAAATTTCTCTGTGTTGCAGCCATGGCGGTGAATTTCCTCTCTTTGTCTAATCAAGCCTGAACCTGAGCCTCCTCTCTTCTTCTTATTCCAAATTTTGTAGTTCAATAATTTATGCTCGTCTGAAATTTTACCCTTGTTATCTATTTTCTGAGTTTCTGGTTTATTCCGAAATTCATAATTTTTATCACCATTAGCAACACTTACTGAATTCTTACAAGTTTGGTTTAGCTGAAGCGTAGACACTTCATAAATTCCAGATGTCAAAATTTATACAAAAAATAAAAAAGAAAAGCCCCGAAACAAGAATGAAAAATAGTATCCTGCAAACCAAATTTACATGTCAATGGAATACTGTATTTTATCTAATTCCTTGAAAAAAGTATTGAGATCAGTAGGCTTCTTGATGTTTATACTATAGCACAGAGTCATTATGAAATAGAATTACATGCTAGGGCCAGCTTGAACACTTGAAAGAATAGATGAAGTTACAGATATGTTCTTTAGTAGCAAATGTGTTTAGCATCCCATCGACAGCAAGCAGAACAGGATAATTGCCACTAGGGAAAGACCAATGTTGGCAACGTTCATGCTCACGCCGCTTGGTGTCTCTCCAGGAACAGTACCAGTAGGAGGAGCGTCTGACGGATTAGATGAGGATACAGCAGCCACCGGAGGTAGTGGCGGATCGACAACGTCCGCAACCTTCAAGGCTGGTGCCGGGGCGCTTGGTGGTGGCCGTAGTTGTGGAATTGTCAAGTCAAGTAGACTACCAGGTGCAGTAGGCACAATTTTGGAAGGTTGGCTGCCATTGAGATCTGAACACGGACTTCCTGCAATTTCGAAGTAAGTAGGTTTACATTTTGTAGCTGTTTGCTTTTACATGCTTGATGCTATATATAGTCAAAATCATTGAATCTTGTCCCTTTGAATTGTATGTTTTTCACACTTACTCAAATATCTGCTGGCGGTGGCTGGAAAATCAGTTATCAATCCATCAACACCTAATCCTGCAGTATATGAGGCAAGCTCCAAAATAGGATCTGCGAGGTAATCGAATGCAAGCGAAACAAATTCATTCTTCAAAACTGAGACGTATACTGAGATGTTTGCACTATGCATTTCCCTTACAACATCTGTGTTATTCTTGTTAAAGCCGCCTTCATTTGAAATGAGACTTGGTCTTGTGACGATTACTGCACTGGCATGCTTCTTTATTTCCTCCACTGCTTCCTTGGGTGCATTACTTATATCCTTTGGAAGTTTCAAGACTCTTTGGTAAGCTGGGACGTTTGTGAACTTCGACAAAACTGAACTGTCATCTGATTCAATCAAGACTTGCTGTGTTGATTGCTTGTCAAATGTAGCATTGCTCAGGGCTTTGGTGACTGCATCTACCAATCCGAGTCCTTTCTTTGATGCCAGGTAAGCAGCATTCTGAGAAAAGAACGGTTGATGTTAGAACTTTGCTTGACCATAAACATATAAAGCTGCAAGAATGTAGTGAATTTGTTTTTGCAAGAAGGTTTCTTACCTCTATGTTGATCAAAATTCCGGAAACTGCCTTGGTTTTTGCGAACTCCAGAAATCCATCAAGGGTCACAAACTTACCTTGGTTCTTGGCCTCAGGGTTTCTTGGTAGGCCAGCTTTATTTCCAAAAGGGCTTAGCATTTCAGCTGAAATAACAAATGTTTGACATAAGAGGGAAGCTAGAAGATTATTTGAGCTAAATGGTAAGAAAAGAAAAGGTGTGGAGAAAGTATTAAGAAAGTTTACGCTTCAAAGATTGAATCTCGGTCCATGTGAGATCAAATGAAAAGATTCCTTTATTTGGTTGAATTTCAGGAACACTGGTGGCTCGAGAGATGAATTTTGTCATGGCAGTTGTTTTTCCCATGAGATCCGGTGATTCCAAACAGAAAGCAACACCATCCTTGGACATTTGTACCGAGCAATCAATTATGTCAGCCCCGTCATTTACTGCTTGCTGATAAGCAAGGTCAGTGCAGCCTGGATAAACCCCACTTGCTCCATTATGAGTTATGATCAAAGGTGCTCCTGTATAGGCACAGAATTATACCATAACTTTATTTGATCCTGTTCATATTCGTATTTCTAAACAATTTTCATGTCACAATTGTTAGCTTTTCTAATTACCTTGGACCGGTTTGGTAGCGTTGTTTTGTGCGAAACAAACTGCATCGAGAAAGGCAATTGGAAGTTTTAATCAGAAGTCAAATACACTGACAAATATCTACTGACATATGGAGAATGAATGACAAAAAGTAATCTCACCAATGGCCTCTGATGCTGTAGGAGGATAATCAGTGAGAAATCCATCTACGGCAAACTGGGAATTGTCAACGAACTTGAGGTACTCAGCTGTTGGCTCATAGCTATAATTATAGCTTGCGAAAATATCATTTGCAAAACCAGATGCATATACTTCTAGTCCTTCTTTGTGAGCATCAGTCACAAGGGTGGTTGCCGGCTCTAAATAGTTGGTTTTATTGTTAACAGGATATATGTAACTTTTTGGTACAAGAATGCCAGATGCAAATGACTTGATTCCAGTGAGATTATTCAGCATTGAGCCATATGTTTGATTTGTTGTGGGTTCTACTGCATTCGGTTCTAGGACCACAAAGACAAGCTTTGTATTCGACTTCTTCACCTTCCGACTGATGGCCTTCAAGAAACCAACCTCAGGAGATGAAATGCAGTTTAAAGCCACAGATTTCAGCATCTGTTGAATGTACCTTTCCGTGCTGATATTGTGTTCATTATAGAATGTGTTATACTGCAGCAAAAAACATAATATGTGACTCTGTTTAACACAAAAACTGGAAGGGAAAATGTTATCCGATGCAAGAATCCAAGGAGGAAAGAATAGAAAACCTGAACATTCAACCACATTTGAAGTGGTGGATCCCTCATTACTAGATCCTGAAGAGGATTTATCGGCCACTGACCATCAAATGCATTTGATCGAGACAACACACCCTGAATCACTGAGATGGAAAATACACAAATCAAAAATTACCATTGCCTGTAACTTATGCCTACTGCATTATTTATAACTATTGTTTTCTGTGAAGAACAACTGCAATTTTACTGCCATTTTGAATGTTATTTTCTGTGGAAATGATGTGATCATGAGACTTACGTCTTAGATCTGGCAGCAGATCCTTAGCTGTGTAATCCACAGCGAACCATCCTTTAACATCTTGTCCATTCACGTTCTTCGTTGTCTGCCCTTCGGGGAAGACAACCGATACAGATGTTGAATTTTCTAGATTAATATCTGACAGGCAAAATCCAACTCCATCCTTTGTAAATTGCAGAGTGCAGAACAGAGTCAAATCAGTCAAACTAAGAGCAGCTCCCATTCCAATACTATCTTCACTCCATTCTGGGAACAGCCCCGAGAGCCCGCCCCGAGCTATAACAGCCGGCTGAGTACCTGGTATCAAAATCAAGAACCTAACACTTATCTTCTTTTTCGTGATGAAACATGCTTGTTTTGAGCAAAAATCCAGTTATTTCAGCTCTAAAAGAACAAACAGGATGAAAGCCAGATTCTTGTACCCGTTAGAGTTAGCCATTTCTTTGGAGGCCCAGGGTCCATAGGTTTCTGTTCTCCATTGCCCCCAGGTTGTTTCTGTCCACCGTCGTTCCCAGGCGGTTTCAGTCCGGCATCATCCCCAGGTGGTTTTATGCCGGCATCACCCTCAGTTGGCTTCTGTCCGGCATCAAACCCAGGTGGTTTCTTTCCTGCATCTCCACCTTTCTGTGCTACAGTCGCATTGATCAACAGGAAAATCAAAACCAAATGTTTTAGCATCTTCTTCTAAACCTGTACTGAACTTGGAAAGCAAATTGAGCAACAACATTATAAAATGCTTTCATTGTTCTCAACATTATCCAAAAAATCAAAATTAAAAAATTAAAAAAAAACAACAACAAAACCCATATGAACTTACCGGATTCTTTAGACAATCCTAGGCCAAGAAACGAAACATTCCCTGTAAAGTTTCACAGAAAAATTTACAAAGAAACTTTCTAGGGAATGTGATGGAAAAGATCCAACAAAGAGAAGAGGAAAGGGAGAGAGAATTGATTAACAACTTTTTCTCTTTGTCTCTCTAATAACTTCTTCCATTCATTTCACGCATTAATAGCTTCGGACCAGTTTCTTTGTTTAGGATGTTGTTTCAATTGTTCGCTATATTTGGCATCCTGTTTTTCGGACAAAAACTTCTTGTTGTCGGTGTAAATCCAGCGGGAAAACGTACAAGACAGCTCACGGACAAAATAGAAAAACGGTTTAACGGTTTTTTCAAAAAAAGAAATGCAGTTCAATACAGAACCAGTTTCTTTGTCTTGTTTATTTAAAGAAAAAAATAAATAATTAAAATAAACTATTATCTATATATTATTAAAAATATTATTTTTTTTAAAAAAAATCATGTAGATTTACTATGATAATATAACAATTTATTAATTCAATATACAACGAAAAAGAAAAAAAAATAATTATATTTATGGTATCCGAATAATTATTAAAATATTTTTAAAATAAAGATTATATTTATGGTATCAGAATGATTATCAAAAATAAATGTTAGGAATATTAGATTATAAGTTTTTTTTTTTTTAAAAAAAAAAAAGAGGATTATTTAGTGTCACTTCAAGAAAATCATGTTTAGGCTTAAGATTAATAGTTAAACGACAATAGAAATAGAAATGATTTGTTATTCGTGTAATTTAGTGCAAACGACATATCATCTTATAGCGTGATATAGGAATGTGATGTCGTAAAATATCTGCTTGATGGCCTAGTGGTTGAGGAATAGCCAGTAACCTATCCTGACCAACCAATGCACGCCAGCTACCCGGTTGCAACGTTACTACTACAGTTAGCCACACCATAACCTCTCTCGTCCAAAAATCCAAACATCACTGTCCAGAGCCCGCCACGTACCGACTGTAACTTTCTTCTCCAATATCCGAAAACATCGAATCCTTCTCTCCACATTTACTGAATCTACTTTCATTTCAACACTTTTCTCCAAATCTCTCTAATCCCAATAACCGAATTCCGTGTAGAAGAAAACAGAACATCCAAACAAGGCCAGACGAACCGAACCGGGCGAACCGTACGGTGTTTTTCTGCAGAGGAGAGGAGAGATGAAGATCACGGCGTTACTGGTTTTGAAGTGCAACGCCGACGGATCGGATCCGATTCTGTTAGTGAGCGCTTCGGATCTCAGCCAGTTTGGTTTCTTTCAACGAGCCGCGGCCAAGGAATTCGTCTTTTTCGTGGCCCGCACAGTCGGTAAACGGACCCCGCCCGGCCAACGCCAATCCGTCCAACACGAAGGTCCAATTTCGTCCTTTGAATCGCGTCGGTTAGGGCATCTTAGGTTATTTCTGCTGTGAAAGTTGATAGTTTGGGATTGATTTTGAGCTGATTTTTTGTTGTTGGGGAATATTAACAATTTGATGCCAATATTTTTTTTTGGATTATGATCCGTTGGAATTTCTCGTGTGAAAAGCGTCTAATTTGTAGAGTGAATGAATAATCTGATAGTTTTGGCAATATTTTGAGCTTGAATTGTGCTCGTTTAGTGCTTATAATTTTTCGATTCTCTTAAATTTTATAGTGAGTAAAAAGCTTGTATTTTTAGAATAAATGATTTGATGATTTTGCAAATTATGTTCATGTGTGTGCCTTTTTCATTATTTATTTATTTTTAATTTGGGTGATCTTGATTGATTATGTAGAGTACAAGGTGCATTCTTATAATAGGAATGGACTCTGTGCAATGGGATTCATGGATGATCACTATCCGGTGCGCAGCGCATTTTCTCTTCTCAACCAGGTATAATCTAATAAATCCATGTCAATTTTAATTGTCTTAGGCTGAGTGCTTTAGGAGCAAGCGTTATCTATAAAAGCACTTGGCCAAGATTTTTGGAGAAGAGCGTGAGTGTAAAACGCACTGTCTGATTTCCGTCAAACACTTGTAAGAATGGGAAAAGGTGCTATTGTAAAATGCTTCAAAATGTACTCTTATATTGATCATGTATAAACTTATCGACTATGTTTATAGGCACTTTTAAATGTAAGTTTCTATCCTTGTTATGAGGGTTTGTTTTCTTTTTCTTTTTAATTAATTGGTGATTTGGAGTGTGTCTGTAGTTCTTTTGCACTGTTGAAATGTGAGAGATAGTGAGAGTATCTGAAGCTAAATTTGTACATAGGTTGAGAAAGATGCTATGGTGCATGGGTTGAGATATTCTATGTTGGGATTTTGCAAATTTGTTGCTTCGGGTCACGAATATGTGGACGGTTACTTCATTTTTGCCTTGTTTGATGAAATATTTGACAGATTTGTTATTTTTTGGCAGGTGCTTGATGAGTATCAGAAAAGTTTTGGTGAATCATGGAGGACTGCACAGGCAGACAACAGTCAACCGTGGCCTTATCTAAATGAAGCTTTGACCAAGTATCAGGTATCTCTGATTTCTTTCCAGGATTCTTTTCCCAAGGTCTGAGACAATTAGAAAAATTGTTACTTATCTCATCATATTGGTGGTCACGATGATTATGATCTATAACTTTTCAGGACCCTGCAGAGGCTGATAAGTTGTTGAAAATTCAGAGGGAGTTGGATGAAACCAAGATCATTCTTGTGAGTATTGGTTATAGCTCTACTAGTTCATGTATTGGATCTATGTATGGCTGTACTTGCTGCTTGTAGCAGCACTTCATTTGTGGACATCCTGGATCAATTTTCTAAAGTTGGATATGCTTTCACTAGTGTTGCAATCTGAATTTTCTTAATTATTTGTTACAAATTTTAAATTTGCAGTGTTAGGCGAATCTTACCAAAACATATATCCTACCCGCAGACATTCGTTCTTTAATAAAGTAACTTGGCCATGTGTATAATCAGCTGATTTTCCAACCATTTTGGTTGACATGGATGAAACTTTTTGGCCCTGTTGATGTGGTAAGCTGAGTTTTTAACCACATTTGGAAGCATTAAACTTTCTATAGTACACACAGCAACTGAACTGCTATGACTGAACCTATGCCTTGCTTACATAACAGTGATATGGATAGTTTTGTTTATACTTTACTCGGACGAGGCATGTGTGGAGAATTTTATATCTTTGTTTCCCATTTTTTCTCATGATAAATTTCCTGCTGCTAGCTGCCCACGAATATGTTTAAAGAACTTGAAAATTAGATAGCAGATGAGTTACTGGTTTCGACTGGGCTTCTGCTGGTTACTATGTTTGTATAGTTGTTATCTTATTGCTTAATCAGGTTGGTCTTTATCTCTCTCCTGTCTTCATGTTCATGATAATTCGTTCTTTGTTGCAGCATAAAACTATTGATAGTGTGCTTGCACGAGGTGAGAAGCTGGACAGTTTAGTCGAAAAGAGTTCAGATCTGAGTGCAGCCTCGCAGGTACTGATGCAAGAATTTATCTTGCCTTCATTCATTGGCAAATATACATATATAGCATCTTATATGAACATGGGCTACATATATAAAGTTTGATTTTGTTGAATATTATACCAGTGGTAATTAGAATGGCTTTTGGTAAAGTTGCTTTCTTGGTTGAGACTCAGATTTGTCTTACAGGCAGTTCCATTATGATTTAATGGAAAATTAGAAAGGACAAGAAATTGTTTTTTAATATATTCGCCCTGAATTGATGGAACCTAAAAAAGGCTCAAAGGCACTACCTCAAACGACCAAAATTTGAGCTCCCTATGGAGGCAAAATAAGTTTTTTAATTCTCTATGAACCCTTTCTAAGTAACAATTAAATGGCACAAAAAATTTAGAATGGTGTTTATGACAATAAAGAAACTCTGATAGCCAGTATAGAAGCCATGCTGAGCAAGCACTGCACTAAGCTTGGGAGTTTACGCATGAGACTTGCTTAACTGATTCAGAAACTGGTTGCTAATGCACCCCGTTTTGTATGTTCAAAACAGATGTTCTACAAGCAGGCGAAGAAAACAAATCAATGTTGTACCATACTGTAAGCATTCGATTCGAAGCGAGCAAGCAATATTATCCTGTAATTTGGCACTCACTGAAGATCATGGGTGTATGACACAGAAGAAAAAATGGTGGTTATATTATGTTTATATCATATAAATCATTTGTTTGATTGGATGAATTGTGGTTTTTTCGGCTTCTGGTTCTTTTGTGTTCTGGATCAGTAAGAGCAGAAAACAGATGTTGGCTGCAAATTTTCTTTTTTCCAATTAGTACCTAATATACTCTTCCTGTTGATCAAATGCATAGGTTTGTATCATTTCTCCTGTTCTGATTACACGTAATACATTTATGTTTTCTCCTCCATTTGAAGGTATACCATCTCTGTAGTTTGTATTCGTATTCTGGAATTACCTTCTCTCTTAAGGTACGATTAATCTGTGGCTAAAACCTTTAAAATTTTCAAGCGATGATCAAATTAGATGTTATTTATGCGAAAAATCAGGTATTATAATTTGAAACACTTCTTCATATCACCTTTATTAGATAACTAACTTTTAGAAGATTTTATTGATGAATAGATCATAAATAGCCAGGAAGAGTGTAGAAACACATAGGGACGGCCAACATCATAGATTACAAACATAGCTAGTCCACAAAGAAACAATGAAACTTCAAAAAGAAAAAGGCCAACTGAAGATAAGGTCCAAATTTGACCACCACACACCCACAGTTTGATGGTCCTTGGATTCCAAGCAAAAGTAATATTAAAATCAATCACCACTCCCACAAATTTGAAATCAACAGAGCAAACTAACAAACAAGATAAGACTCACTTTTGCAGCTCAAACCTCACACAAAAACATACTGTTCTTTACAAGACAATAAAACATAAGAGGTAAAGGTAGTAACATACGTACATACTCTATCACTCTGAGACAAGCGCAGCTTTTAATTTATTTATAGATTATAATTAAACCCTAGAATTTGATTGTTGCTTTCTGGCGAACTCTATCTACTTTCCCAGGATGGATTTGATCCACCAAATGCCTTTGGTGTCTTTGGGGCCTTCTCCTTCTGGTGGAGGATCAGACTGCGGCGTTTTGCGCAGTTTGCTCACATCATATCCTTCACTTTTGGCCTTCTCCACCAGCTGATTGTAGATCTCTTCTTCCATATGTGTCTCCCTGCATAAAATCTACAAAAGCAACACGAGTTTTCAACAAAAACCAGTAAATGAAAAGGGATTTTGGACAAGAAATAATGTCAATTTGAGGAAAGCAGAACTGAAACAAGTATATAGTGGTTAGTATCAAAGTTTCACATTTAGAACAGTGATTATTGCTTTTTGATTCTTGCATTCCATATTCAATGTAATTGGGCTAATAAAAAGGTTAAAAGACACAAACCCTTCTCAAGAATTATGTTATCAACAAGAACAAATAAAAAAAAAAAAAAAAGATTTTGAACCCGAAAATAATATTAATCGGAGAAACATATGTATGGTAGTTATTAACAAAGTTTCATCGCCTTTAGCACAAAGTTGCTCCTTTTTTATTCTTGCATTCCAAATTCTCAAGTGTAAACGAGCAAACAAACAGGTTATTCAACACAAGCACATTTCATAATTAAAACGAAGTAAGATTAGAGAAGGATTTACGGCACATACCCAGAGATATTTCTTGCTAGGTTGGCCAATCAAAGCATACTGATAATCATCAGCAAGATACAAAACCCAGTAATCTCCAACAACAGGAATGATAGGCAAAAAGGGAGGCACATAAAACTTAACTTTCAGCTTAGCCTCATCACTTTTGGGATCAGCTTTGTATGCAGTTCCTTCAATATATCCTCTTTTTCCAGCACTCCAAGTTTCATTCAACACATGCACAGTACCATCTTCATTCAATGTGTAAGTTGCCCTTGTGTTCACTCCATTTTTTGGCTGATTTCTTGATGGAAATGAAGCTATTTCATACCATCTTCCCATATAACGCTCTAGATCAACACCTTTCACCACTTCCATCTGCTTGTTTGCCATCTTTTTTTCAAAAACAGAAGTTGGGTTTATCAGATATTTTGTTAAACTGAAATGGGTTTTTGAATTTTGTTGTCATGGCTAAATATAGAGAGTCTATTTCTTGATGAGATGAGACGAGATTCTGGGGTTTGACGTGGAGGGCTCACTGCCTTACATGTGTGAAGTTTGAATGGCCAAAAATTTCGATTTTGGAAATGGGAGTTTCTAGGCTGTTCTGCGACAAAACTTGGGGCTATTGCGATTGCGATTTCCGGGGAAAAATGCAAACTTGGTAATGAAGGAAAACAAGAAGCAAGGGAAACATGCAAGTTTTTTTTCAACAAAATACGTCAATTCCTCTTGTCATCTAAAGGAAAAACCAGAAAAGTTTGAACAAACATGGGAAAAATAATAATCCAAATGAGTCAACTTCAGCCAATTGTAATTACATTTTCATTTATTCAAATATCTAGAAGAGATATTTCATAATTAGTCACCATCTAGTTATATTTTTTCAAATTATTTTCCATTTTTAGAAATGAAAATAGAAAATTTTATTATTATTATCTCACATTCTCTAGAAATATGTATTCAGGACTCAATTATAATTTTTTACACATTTTTTATTTTTTTTAAATATATAATCAAAAATATAAATTTAAAAATGTGACAAAACTCACCCTTAGGATTTGCCCTATAGAGTTCACAAAACCTCTCTTCTAGGTATTTCTTCAACCTTATCCACAATTCTTTTGTACTCATTATCTCAATAATTTGTAAGTTTCATTATTCAAACATTTTTAATAATATTTTATTGTCACCATTTGAGCAAATTATGATTGCATAAAAACCAAGCCTATGGCCTTCCCATGAGTACAAGAGAACTTCCTTTTGTGGCAGCACCTCAGGTGGCAATGTAGCAGTTCACATAGTACAGTAAAACTGAACTGGAAAAGATTCTTAATCCTCCATAAATAGAATCTTTGATCTACTTTTTTCCCCCCCAACAGAAGCAAAATGTGAATGATAGAAGAAAACAAATCAAAAAGACTAAAGCTTTTTACACTAGGTTGCAGCAACTCATCACTATTTTCTCTTTGGATTTTAATGGCTTCCTCTACAAGTCATATTCTTTTACTCTTTCTGGTAACACTGGCAACCGCAACAACAGAAGCAGTGCCAACTTTTTCCTGGGAGCAAACTACTATCAGTCTTATTTCAAACAAGCGTGGATTTCGAAACCAAAGATTCCATACAAGACTCATTATTTTCCTCAAGCTCTTGACCATTTCACTTTTCATCCAAAAAGTTCAAATTTTTTCTTTCAGAAGTATTTGTTTAATAGCCGTTACTAGCACAGAGAAGCTCCAATCTCTGTTTACACCTGGAATGACGGG
The DNA here is from genome assembly GCA_032401905.1 of Swietenia macrophylla. Lineage (NCBI taxonomy): Eukaryota > Viridiplantae > Streptophyta > Magnoliopsida > Sapindales > Meliaceae > Swietenia > Swietenia macrophylla. The sequence goes on along the minus strand of CP135561.1, from coordinate 9,547,346 downwards.
GGTATTGAGTGGCTTGCTGCCAACACTGGATTCTTGCTTGATATTGCTTCCATAACAACGAATATTTTTTTTCTAATTCTTTTTTCAGTTGAACACTATCTGGGTGTTACTGAAAACGGAAAACAAAAGAAAACAGTGTGTGGGTATTGCAGAAGAGAATGAATCAATATCCGGTTACTGATTTCATGGAAACACTAAAAACACCCAAAAAAAAAATAGTGGCATGTTTGTGAGCAGCTATCTATGCATTTTGTAGAGTTGGTTCCTTGTGTGTGTGTGTGTGTGTGTGTGTGTAATATATATAATCTTCTATCTTCTCATGAATGAAATTGTTATTCTCTCAGTGTTGGCAACCTGATTTAGACTGAAACACCCACATATAGCCATAGCTTCTTTGGCATCTTCTGCTCCTATTTTGCAATTTGATGACATTGCTCCACGGTCAATCTTCTATGATGCTGTTTCCGAGGATTTCAAGTTCTCATTCTCTTAGTTGAACTCTGTTTTTAATTTCTTCATATTTCTGCAGTAATTTCTTTCTGTGATGTCGGCAGGATGCAAGCTTGAATTTCTACAAAGTGATAAAAGGGAAGCTGGGTAGAATTGGAAGCACTTTCAGCTCAGAAAAAAGGCATCACTGAACAAAGTAAAGCTTTTAGAACACGCACGCAAGTCTTGAACTTTCAGCATAGAATCTAAACACAGAAAAAGAAGAATGAAATAGTGGACCATTTTAATTGAATTTTATATAAAGGCACAGGTGACGAAAAGAACTTGTGCTCAATAAAACCCTTCAATGTGGGAGTGAGTACTAACATTTACCACTCACATTCTTCCCTATCACTTTCAGCCATGCATTATGGTGATGTTTTGGGTTATTTTCACTAAAAGGACAAGATAAATGAGCTTATATTACAGCTACTCACGTACAGAAAAATGTTTTGTGATTGAAGATCAAACTGATACAAATGGGCTTCATGGTTGGAACTGGCAGGTATACATGTATTTATCGATTCTTATCACTATCACACGATTTGTGAATCAATTTAAATTCAAAATCTTTGTAATGCTTCATGTTAATAGATCACAGGGTTCATGTTCTTACAGTATAGAAAATCCGAGTCTGCAGGCATGTACAGAGATGGTCTTGTCCATGACTTGCTCCAAGCAGAGTATGTTTCCTCCATCAGCCTATGATTTAAAAGAATTTTCAGGACAATGCATGAAGAATTGTGGAGTTAAGCCTCGATCGCACTGGATTACGACTGAAGTCGGTGGTAAAGTGTGTCGTATGGTTAAAATATTTCATGCCATCGTGACTGAGAAAGTGAAATATAGCATTTTTTTTCTTTTCCCTTCAGAAATTTACCAACATTACGAGCACGAAAAACTTATTACTTCTTTCTCTTCTCAGGAGCCCACAAAGTCAATTTTCCAACTAAAACAATAGACGATGCAGATTGACGAGAAGTCGAGATAATTCAACACTGGACAGATGAGTGCTGTGCAGATTTAAGACAAGGATAGACAACGCGAAGGAAGTTTTGCATTAACACAAGCTAGAATTTGGAAACTTCGGTGATTTAAATAAAGAATCTATGTACTGGAACTGTGGTCTTGTTTTTTAACTTGCGAGCCAAGAAATCATGTGATCCAGTGGTGATCATCGGCCACAGATTACTCGGAGTTCAGGCTCAAGTTAGGATCCACCCCAACTTCGACCCCAAAAACGTATACCCAAGGCTCCGAGATTTTTCCAAATAGTTATTTGATGTATTTCAAAAATTAAGTAAATATTCTTAACTTTAACTACAGTAATTATAAAATTAAATACAATTACTCTAATTTAATTGGAGATTAAGTAATATGCTAAGAGTAATGAAAGCATTACTCGTATGTAATTCAACCCATTAGAGTTCAATAATCCATCAAAATCACTGACATTTATCAAAATCAATTAAATTTAATCGAATAAATTGACTTAGGCAGTATATTTGTGTGTACCGTTACACTCAAAATATTTTGTGTGTTGGGTGCTCAAAATATTTTTGTAAAATTTAAAATAAAAAAATATTAAAATATATAAAATAATTAATAAATAATATTTAAAAAACGAGTCGGATTGGACCAGTCAGGCCCATAAAAATTAGGCTGGGCTTCCTAAAAATGATGAATCCCACCACGGCAAGTGAGTCCAGGTTTATTTGGATTGTGACGGGCCAGTTCGCAGGTCGGCCCATAAATTGTGGACTGGGCCGTGCCAGGACTACCCCTTTGACAAAATTTAATTTAAAAAAAAAAAAAAAACTCTACCGTCAGTCGCAAGTAGAAAAAATAAAATAATGTTCATTTTTCACAGGACCCACACGGCTGAACTAGATTTTGCAATGACAAAGGTATTAACTGACTTTGATTCATAAAGGTGGAGACTTACACACAAAATCGAAGTAGATTCAATTGTAGTATAATCCCATCGGTCAATGCAAACGCATTAGATCTCCACCGTAATCAGTATTACGTCGCAAACAGAGAGAAATGTCTAGGAGATCAGGTTCTTGTTTGAAGTGTTGTCTGGTGATATTTGCGGTAGTTTCAGCATTAGCTGTTTGTGGACCTGCTCTGTTCTGGAGATTCAAGAAGGGAACTGGATTTGGTGATGCTAAACCTTCTTGTCCTCCTTGTAACTGCGATTGTCCGCCTCCTCTTTCACTTCTCAAGATTGCTCCTGGTAAAATTCTCTCTCTTTGTCTCTACTTTTGGGCGGCAGGTTTTTGTTTGGACGATTTGTGTTTGTTAGTTGTCTGTAACTTTTGATTTGTTAGGTTACTTATGGATGAGAGTGAATTTTAGGGGTACCCTTTTCATAAAATTGATTTGTTTGATCTGTTGTTTTAGCTCATTGGGGTTTTTATGATCTCACTTTTCTGTTTTGAGTATCTGGGTTGTTGTTAAGTCTTGATTTAGTTCTATTATATTTTGACTAGAATAAAATTTAAGGATAACCATTTCATCAGGTTGAGGTACTTGGTCCGGAGTTGTAGCTCATTTGGGGCAGTTTGTAAATCATACTTTCATGTAGTTTGGGCTTCTGGTTGTCGTAAAGTGCTGATTTTGTTTTGTGATATGTTGACTAGAGTAAAAAATTGGCTACCCATCTTGGGCTTTTGATCAGTTTTTGTTAAAAATTTTAAATTCTGAGCATTGTGCATAATAGTGTCGTTGTGATAGAATGAGGAAAAAACCTAATTCGGGGTAGATTTACTTTCAATTCTTTTTCTTTTGATTATTTTGAGTTTTAGATCTGTTGTTGTTGTCAACTCTGAATTTGGGCCTTTATGTTCCTTGGTAATTGGAAAGCTTCCAGTTCTTAAACAATAAATGTAGTTCGGGTTTACATTTTTATTTTTCCTTAATTCTTTGTAATTCATGATCTGCATGAAACTGAGGTGGTCTTTATTTCATCAAGATGAAGTTTTAATTGTTGTTCTCAATGTTGAACTCTTTTATGTTCTTTTACTTGGGTATTAAAACAGTCTTGATAAATTTAATCTCTGTCCAGGTTTACCTTAATATTTTAGTTTGATTATATTTTTATCTGAACCGAATATAGGAGTAATGTTTTTGTCTATGCTCCACCATTATTACTGCCGGTAAACTCTATTCGTTCTGGTTGATCATTACCAAACCACCAAAAGAGAAAAGTTTCTAAACTTGTTGAGACCTAAATAAACTTGGTCTGTTTATACACTGCTTGTTTCTTTTAGAAAATGTTTTCTTCAATCCTAATCATAATTCTAAAACTAATGATATCACTAGAAATATCAATATTCTTTTCTTGGATTTAGGATTCCATAAATTTAGTCTGGTTGTTCTTGACTGGTAATTAAAATAAAATAAGAAAAATTTTCTTCAGTTGTGATTTAACAAGTTAACCTCTGCTGCTGTCTTAATAATGTAATGCTCTGTATTTAACTTCTGAATTTTCTTAAAACATTTGGAGCGTACTGTCTGGTTGATATCTCCGAGTTGTCTACCTTAACTGTTTCTTATCTAGGCCTTGTTTTCAAAGCTTGCATTTAAATTTTCTGGTAATTAAAACTTCCAAGTTTCAATGTCGATGCTGATGTCACCTTTTGTTTTTTTGTTTTTTTTCTTTTTCTTTTTTGCAGGGTTGGCCAATCTTTCTGTCTCAGGTTAGAGTTCATTCTACTAGCTTAACTTTGCTCAACTTGATGAAGAACTTCTTCTGTATATAGTTTTATCCACTTTGTATTCTGAATGTCGTTGAAGATTATTCCAAGGAATCATATTGAATTATACGGTTGTTTTTCTTAGTTTACATGAAATATCTTTTTGATGTTTGATCTCTTAATTCTTTTCATGATAATTTTTTGTGTGCATGCATTTACTATTATCTGACTATATTAAATCAAGTATGCCATCCTACTTTCTGTAAGTTTGTCTTCAGATGCTAAGAGCAGTCTAATGGGTAAATCATGCTTGTATAGTCTTCACTCCTTTCCTCTTGCTTCTCTTTCGTTTGATTCTTGTTACCATTTTGCTTCAAGGAACATAAAACACCTCCCTTATGCCTATTTCGAACCACTTTTAAGCCTTGTGTTATGTTTTAACTGGATGTGATATATGAAAATTTTTGAAGCATTAGTACATTCCTTTGTCAAGTCTCACTTCTTAATTGCCCATCTCCCTCGCTTGTAGCTTTTCCCATATTTGAAGTGTTATCCTGTAAATGCTAGTCTAACTGTGGTTATGCTGCAGATTGTGGAAGCAATGACCCCGATGTCAAGCAGGAGATGGAGAAGCAGTTTGTTGATCTTCTGACAGAGGAGTTAAAGCTGCAAGAGGCTGTTGCTGAAGAAAACATGCGCCATATGAACATAACCTTTGGTGAAGCAAAGAGGGTGGCTCTCCAGTACCAAAAGGAGGCCGAAAAATGCAATGCCGCTACAGAAACCTGTGAAGAGGCCAGAGAGCGTGCTGAGGCCTTGCTGATTAGAGAGAGGAAAGTGACTTCCATGTGGGAGTGGCGGGCTCGCCAAATGGGGTGGGAAGGAGAATAATTGTTTGTATAATTTATCAACAACCTCTATACTCAAATCAGTGAATCTTTCAATCATAGATGTTTTGTGCAAGCAAAGCAAGCGAAAATTGCTTGAGTTGCTCGCTTGTATTCTCTTGCTCGTTCCTGCTCCCTCCGTTTGTAGAATTGTTTCCCTGGGATAAATTTTATCCATAAATTTTCTTTTGTAATTTGACATTTTGTGGATTCCTCCCACTACCATTTACTATATAATATAATCTCTAAATATGTTTTTTCCCTTAATTATTTTTGTTGTTCTTGTTTCTTTTTTCAGCCTTGATTTTGGCAGAAAGGGAACCTTTTGTCACGTTTTTTATAGGTTTGATTTAATGTTGCAGTTTGGACAACAACTAAATATATATGTTGGTCGCTTTTGTCTCACAATTTTTCACAGATTTTGTGTTTGATATTTGAAACTCAAAATGGCGAACTAATGTATACTCCTGGATCCATTTTCTTATTCTCCTACCTTTTTCTCCTCTCCTACGCCATTTTCCTTCCACATTTTCCCACCATCCAAACAGCTCCAAAACGTCATCTATTTGGGCGCACCAGCGCGATATAAATTTGCAGTTGGCCCCAAAAATCTGACCAGCGTCGTTACCACTTTTGACTTTCTTCAAAAGAAATAAAAAAAAGTCAAATCCAATCGGCTAATGCGTTCGAAATGAAACGGAGAACCGTGTAACTCGGTTTCAACTTTCAATGTTCATGCACTCACTCTTAATACCCAGCTGTTTTTCTTAGTACTAATCTATGCAACGAATATTTATTTTATTTATATCATGGCATAAATTACGATCAGAAAACAGTGAAACACTAAACACAATAAATCTAGATCAACACACAATCTTCATTCTTTATTGCTTTTTCTTAATTTTCAAATCATTCAGAACCCAGCTCAATAAATGTAATAAAAACAGTTTTGACTTTTAACACCTGAAAAGGGTTTGAAATTGAGACATAGTATCAGAATTTCAGTGGAGATAAAAGAACTCTAAAATTGAGGCTTTTGCTTTCAAGTGTTGACTAACACTTCAATTCACATTTATGTACAGTGTGATTGTGGAAGCTTTGAAAGTGGACAGTTTGCAAAGACTTTGCTCATCGTTGGAGCCTCTTCTCCGCAGAATTGTAATTCAGAAACTTATTTACAATGCACGAGTTTAAAGTTTAATCTCTTTCTTTTTTGTTCTACTTGTCTTTCTATGTCGGGCTTTGGGCAGAACAATGTATAATATGGACTTAAATCTGTTATAATTTAGTGATTTCCATGAACAACACGTCAGTGAAGAAGTGGAGCGTGCTTTGACAAAGTTTGGTCATGCTACACTGGCTGCAAGGTTAGTTCCTAGTTCTATCTTAATGTTTGGTCATGAATAATATGTCTGGAATTTCTGCAATATTTATGTTCATGATGTATCAATTCTGATAGCTCACTTATAACATCATTCCAGGTCTCCACCCCCACGAATCCAGGACCCTGGAGAAAAAAATCTGCAACTTCATTTCAAAACAAGGATGCCGCCAAACCTTTTTATAGGCGGAAAGGTTGAGGGAGATCAAGGAGCAGCTATACATGTTGTCTTGATAGATGCGAACACAGGAAGTGTTGTCCAAACTGGACCAGAATCAGCAGCAAAGCTGAATGTTGTGGTGCTTGAAGGCGACTTCAATGAGGAAGAGGATGATGATTGGACTCAAGAGCATTTTGAAAGCTACGAAGTGAAGGAACGCAAGGGGAAAAGGCCAATTCTGACAGGTGATTTGCTGGTGGTACTCAAGGAAGGAGTGGGAACTCTAGGACATCTTACTTTCACTGATAATTCTAGCTGGATAAGAAGCAGAAAGTTCAGGCTTGGTTGCAAAGATTGCTCCTCGATATTGTGAGGGGATTCGGGTTCGTGAGGCTAAAACCAAGGCTTTTGCTGTCAAAGATCATAGGGGAGAATATAAGTTTCCTGTAGTATTTACAATCAATCAGAAAGCAGCTAAGCATTTTCCGGCAATATATTTTTAAAAATTTTATTGTATTTGATTTTGCTTACTCAAAGTTGCAGAAGTCAAATTTATTTATTTTTGCAGTGTGCAAGAAACATTGTCCACCTGCCCTGCATGACGAAGTCTGGAGATTGGACAGAATAGCAAAAGATGGAGCACTGCACAAAAAGTTGATAAAGGCTGATATTGCAACCGTTGAAGATTTTCTCCGAGTTCTTGTTAGAGATCCACAGAAATTAAGAAATTTGAGTGGTTATATCAAACTGTTTCTAGCATTGCTTGCTTTTGGTTTTTCTGATTGATCTTTTTTTTTTTGATGTTCTCAAATATACATCCTCGGAAGTGGCGTGTCAAATAGCATGTGGGAAAACACAGTAGAACATGCTAAAAGCTGTGTCTTGGGAGGAAAACTTTACGTTTACTACACAGATGGAACTCACGATACTGCGGTTGTCTTCAACAATATTTACAAGCTTGAAGGCCTTCGGATGGGCAATTCATCTCCTTGGAATCTCTCACCCACAGCCAGAAGGTTAGATATAACATTCTTGCAATGTTCTTATATATATATATATATATATATATATATTTGCGTTCTCAACTTTGTATGTGTGTGTCTGCCTACAGCTTTCTGTTGATTCCTTGGTGAAGAGAGCATATGAAAATTGGCATCAAGTTGTAGAATATGATGGGAAACTCCTGAGTTCACTGGCTAACAATACCAAGAAAGCTATAACATCTTCTGCTGCGCCAACATTCAGCAACAATTTTGACACAGCTTGTGGTATTTCAACAATTCGGAGCAGACAGCAGTGCATACACTCTGAGCCGACTCCTCAATGCCAACCTGGAAATCACCAGCTAATTGAATTCCCATTTGTAAGGAATGATCAGACAACATTGATAACAGTAAATAACCCACAAGCAGCATTATCTGGCAGCTTTGATCATATGCAAGTTGGAAATCCTTCAGTTCGGGCCTCTTAGTTTCCAGGAGATTGTTTGCGGCTAAGAAATGGGCCAGGATTGGAAGACTTCTTTGCTGAGGAAATCCGACTTTAGGAGTTCAGAGATGTTACAGTGATGATATGCAAAGACTGCTAAGAACATTAGGTACGGGGATGACACTGGGTTATGATCATCCTCGCAAGTCTTGTTATTCATACGGCATTCAATATGAGCCTCGAATGGATCAGCCACACAAGCAGGATCACAGCAGAGGTTCTGCGAAGGCTGTCGTGGGATGGCTTAAGCTTAAAGCCGCATTGAGGTGGGGGATTTTTGTAGGGAAGAGAGCTGCGGAAAGAAGAGCTCAGCTTGTTGAGTTGGAATGAGAGTTCAATCCTCGAAACTTCGATTTTAACCTCTGATAACACTCTTTGGTTCCTTGCATTTTACTAGTGCCCGATATAACTGTGAGATGTATGAAAATATGACGTTCTTTGTTATATAGGAAGTCTATAGTCTGTTTTTATTTTTTTGTCCTTTTTGTTTCTCCATCCTTCATTAAATTTATAACTTAATCCTGTAAGATTTTCAAGCAAATAATTTGATATGATTTTGATTGTTTATGCAACCTTGAGTGTTCTGTGCTGCTGTTGATGCAATGTCATGGATTTTTTGGTGGTTTCATTACCAATGAGATCCTTATCAGGAGATTGACGTTTCTGATACTGTGTCAGTGAAATTCACTTGATCCAAAAATATTAGGCATTGGATAAGGAATTCAACATTAAAATTTGAAGAATCTGGGGATGAAAAAGGAAATTTGGATCATAGATATGAAAATTATGTCACCAAGTTGGTGCAACACACTTGGTTCCAGCTGCAGCCTGGAAATAGCTGTCTGATGGGAGATTATGTCACCACAATGTAAATCTGCCTGGAAACAGAATGCGAACCTTCAGGTTTCTTAACCAACTCCAGAAAATCAAAATCGATTATCAACAGGCAAGGAAATTCTGTTGACTGAAGATTTACATTTGTTTTAAGACTTCCAAAGTAACTAATTTCCAAACTAATTGTCGAATTGATTAAGTCAGAATGGAACAATACAAGTCTACCATCAAAAAATAACTAGTCGATAATTCAGTGCAGCGAGAGCCTAGCATAAAAAATGGCCAGTGACAATCCAGCACGACACAAGAAACTATATGATATGAGAATTGAGTACAAAAGTTTAATGAACCAACAAGCAGAGACCTCCCTAAAAATATAAATAATTAACTATTTAAAAACATAGATGTCGTTTAGTTGATCTTTGAAAATTTGGATCGACACAAATTCAACATGAATTCACACAAAATTTGCATATCCAACTGACAAGAACAAGACACACTCAACACCTCTAAATATGTTTGGTATCTGGTCTGATGCCAAATCCCTTGTCTATATGATACAGCCTGTACATTAAATACAAAATATTACTGCATGAACGTATAGATATCATGATAAAGTACATATCTTGCTAAATATTTGCTCTCAAACATAGGAAAAAGGTTGGAGGGAGAAACAAAATGTATGCAGGGTGACAAAATATTATAATTGATTTATCATGTTGTTACCAAGTTGGTGAAACAGACCCGGTGGGGCTCTGGAATAAATCCAGCACTTTCCCACTAACATAAAAACTGATATATAATCATTCATGATTGGCTTGTTTCTGTCTCCATGTATTGAGAAATGAAAAAATTTTAGATGCAAATCTTGTAGAACAAGTACTCCCCATTCCATGTTCTGTATAAATTCCAAGTTTTGTATTCATTCTTCTACTTATCATGAATTAATCAAAATGAAAAAAAGTTAAAAAAAATCTTGAAAGAATGACGGTGAAAGAACCAAACTGTTGTCAAATTGCAACCAGAAATTGAATGTGGCAACAGTGAATGGAAAATAGAAAAAGGGAAGAAGAAAATACATGAAGCAAAATGAATTGCATAATTACAAGTTTCTTGTAAAGAGATACTAAAACTTATGTGTTGTGTGAACCTTCTCTTCCTCAATAGAAATAAACCAAAGTTTCACATGCATGAGCCAAGTGAATAAGCATCAAAACCAAGCTCTCCATCCATTAAAAGTGTTTCAGCTGGATCCTGCATCACATGCACCACGCCATCAAAGAACATTTCTAATACTATTAAAACTATGACTTGAACTGTGTACAAACAAAGAAAGATATGTAACTCACCCGTTTAATCATTGCACTCATTATATCGTCCAGGGAATCATAGTTATTTTGAATGAAACCATCCAGAGATTTGCCTTCCTCCAAGAGGTAATCGTCATTTGACCTCAACTTTGTGTCCAACAGAGACTTTTCCACTTCAGTGTTCTGAACAGCGTATGGAGCATTGGTTTGGCCCATACTCTGGCTAAATGGTCCCATGGTACCATTGCTGGAAACTAGGGAGTTTAAGTTCTGATTGTTGTAATCATGTCTTTGTTCTCCCCAGTGTTGCTTTGATGTGTAATTCTGAACTATGTTACCAATCAGGCCAGCCTGACATGACATGTCTCCTCTGGAATCCTTGAGAGGTGAAGTTGCCATAGAAAATGGAATGTCCAGTGGGTTGCTAGTGTTGTGATGATCATGACTAAATGATTCAGTCAATGGCAAAGAATTTGATGGAAACTTTGGTAAGTGGACTCCACCCTGCCAGCTTTCGTCACATCTACTATGATCAAGATAGTTGGAGGAACCACGAACTCCCATGTCAAAAGATTCTGGATTCAGTGAAGCTATGTTGAGAGAAGATTGATTTCCAAATGCTCCCCTACTCTGTGCTCGTTGCGTTTCTGCTTGAAACATCAAAGGGTTGCCAGAAGTACTGGATAAGCAGCTGCTTGAGCTACCAAGAGTCACTCTGGCAGCCGTAAAAGCTGTTGGATCATTAATGTGATTAAAGTCTCCTCCGATGTGGGTAGCGGACTTGCTCTGTGGCAGCTGGGTGGCCCCTTGAAACATACTTGCACTTGGGTTTGCTGGCAACATTGCTTGCTGGATCTTCCCAAGTGTGTTAAAGGAGTTGTTCGAGGTTTGGGAATGAGCGGGCTGTATCATGCCAGAAGAAGCAATTCCACGAATGGTCAAACCAGCAGTGGAGTTCATCCTACCAAGCATACTACCTGGTGCATACGAGGATAGTGCCGGGCTTGAAATTCGTCCTGGACTATTCAACGAATGCAAATCTCCAAATCCATTGAGTGAACCCATTCGTAAATATGGGGAATCTTTACTCCCTAATGCAGCAACCATACCAGCAGGATGGGTTGCTACATTACTAATTCTTTTCAGGTAAAGCCTATATTTCTGCAACACAAAATATGAAAGTAAGCCTCATGAAGAGCATTGTTAAATGTATGAATCCCACAGAACCAGAATTTCACTAATGAAAAACAAGTTTTATGCGTGCAAATAAGTATTTAACTAATGAAAGTTAAAGGTAAATAATATTAACAAGTGATTCCCTTCTTCATGCGATTCATTTCTGAATATTTTCAAGATCTCTGTAATTTTTGGCAGTGCCAAATAAATCTGAACCATAAACAAGATTGATACTGTTTAAAAATTCTAGTTACAACAGGTACAACTTACAAGATTTAGCCAAGATTATAGAAGTGTATTAAAAAATAAAGACTGGAAAGGAAAGATCATTGCCTGAAGATGACTTGCCACGTTTTCCCTTGTCAGCCCATCAACATTCATCAGGTCAAGAATTTTCTTGGGAACGGCCTCTGCAGACAAAAAAAAAATCAAGAACAGAAAATTAAAAAGAAAACCTCAAAAATGGGAATTCTGACAATAAAAGCAAAATACTACTTCCTAGTAGTGGAAAAACTTACTGTCAAGTCCCAATTGATTGACAGCTAAAACAAATTTCTTATGCAAGTCCACTGACCAAACAACCCGAGGCTTCTTCTGGGTTGTTGACTCCTCATTCTCGTGCCCATCATCTTCACCTTCTTCATCCTCATCTTCATCTTGATCCTTCCTTTTCCGATTGCATTTTCCATTCTGATCAGGATTACCAGTGAATGTAGCACCTTGTCCACTTTCTCCAGCTCCAACATGAGCATTCTCTTGACTGGGTGACTTGTTTTGGTCCTTGGGATCAATTTTCTTTCTCCTGATCACATGTTGCCATATGTTCTTCAGCTCCTCGATCCGAACAGGTTTCAACAAGTAGTCACAAGCACCATGTGTAATCCCTTTCATTACAAGCTTGGTATCGCTATGTGCTGACAACACTGAACCAAATTTTAAGGGCAAAAACTATATTAACATCCAATCAGTCCCCAAATAACCTAACCACAACAGCAATGGAATGAATGGGAATTTGTTCATTCATTTCATTCGCAACAAGATTCGTATATTTCGAAAAGAAAAGCAAAAGATCACTGAATGTGATAAAGTGATAAAGAACTTTCATGCTTACTTATGACAGGTAGGTCCATCTCAAGCCCCACAAGTTCAAGAAGCTTAAAGCCATCCATGTCTGGCATATTAACATCACTGATAACCAAATCATATTTGTTTCTGTTTTCACGCAACATTTTCAGTGCTGTGACAGCCTGATTGGTAATTGTAACTGCCAAAAATCAATAAATGAAATGTGAAATTAAGCCAAAATTTGAATAGTTTTGATAGTCAACTTGAACACAACAACATTAAAGCAGATCTACCCAAATGTACCTTACTAACAAAAAGTCAAAAACAAAATCACAGGATATGAACAGTAATATAACGGTTTCCAGCCGCCAATTGAATCAAAGAAACAGAAAAAAAAAAATTAAACAAAAATCATCAACCGAAAAGAACAGTCAAAACCCATGAAACCCAATTTTTCCAATATTTCAGAAGAACTAAAAAAAAAAAAGAACTTGAATTCCCAGAAACATTGAATTGGAAATTGAAACTGTGAACGCTATGCAATAAACCAAAAAAAAACCCTCCAAATTGACTAAACAAAGAACTCAAAACAGAGTATACAGCAACATAATTCGATAAACACCGACAAAAGTCCGTTAAAAGATCAACGAAACAAGAAAAAACAACGATTTAAAAAACCCTTCTTTTATAAAACTCGGGAAAACAAACAAGACAAAGAAAACAAGAAAAAGAACAAACCTTGATACTGGCATTTACGGAGGAGAGTTTCCAATACTTTAAGGCATATTGGGTCGTCGTCAACAGCAAGAACACGCATACCAATTGGAAACTTGTCTATGGCACTATCTTCACCACTCAAAGGACCCCTTTTGTCTTCCACAGTCATTGTGAATTACACAACTACAAAACCCAGAAGAGAAACAGAACAAAACAAACAGACCCAAAACAGAGACCGCCTAAAAAAAGAAACTTCTGTGAATTTTGAAAACAATTCAATCTGCGCTCTTTAAGCTTTAACAGAAAACCGAGATGGAAAACAAAAACAAAAAACAATAAAAATAAAACCACGTGAATAATAGAGAATCAAACGAAACACTCAGAGAAGAAGATGAAGTAAGCAAAAGCTGTACAAATGGACAATGATGGTGATGCAAAAGAACAGAGTTGAGAGAGCATTTTCAACTTTAAACCCCTAAACAACACAAATCTATATTTGTTTTCTGAAAGTACACAAAAAAAAAAATCGTTCTCCCAGGTCTCTCTCCTGTGTATGTGTGTTCACTTTTTGTTTTTGTTTTCTATTTTCTCTCTCTACTGTGTGTTCTGTCTTTGGCTTTTTCTTCCTTTCCTAACACTAACCCAATCAAAGCGTTTTTGTCTATTGCTTGTGTTGTGATTATTGTAATAACCTCTGTTTTTTTATATAATTTCCTCTGTTTTTCATTTTTATAATTTTATATTCTTATTAAATTAAATAAACTTAGAGGCATGCTAATCTATGTTTCATGCATACACGCTATAGTGCATCCTACATGTCAACCCAACCCTGCATTCAACATAATTTTCCTATAAGTCAACGGCCAAGATCATAGATGGCCTAAGATTATTTGATTTTGATGTAAATATTGAATAGGTGATTACTAGTTGTAAAATTAATTAGTTCAAAATCATTTCAAAATTGAAGAGTAAGTACACAAAAAGGGTATTGTGGTCAATCTCGGAAACAATGAGACAAATTAGGGCTAAAAATATCTAAAAAGATATAAATAATTATTAGGTCTTAAATGGGTAATATATATTACTACTCATTTTTCATTTTTGGGAAGTTATTTACAATTCCTTGGATTGATTTTGATTTTGCCCTTAAATAGAGACTCATTTGTGTTAATAACTTAATGATTAGCAAAAGACAACTATGTGCTTCAATTTTCAAGTAACTTCATTGTTTTATTGAGGGTAAAATTGCCATTTTACAATCTCAAAAGTGATAAATCTAAATGGGTTTTCCACATTACAGTGAAATTATTGTGGTAAAATCTTGATACAAAGAAAGTAGAAATTAAACAAAAAAAATTATTTAAATTATGGGAGTAATTATTGCTTTGAACATGTAAAAAATATTAAACTAAATGTCAATTGGTGGTTATTAACTCCTTATAATCTTTAGTCAATAATCATTATTTTTATATTAAGATAAATTCTTATTTAATAAGTAATTAATTAATTAATTAAAAGGACCATATTATTAGTGTGACATTTTTTTAATTATTAATATGTGTCACATCAAAATACACTTATTTTTAACATCAATTTCTTTCTCATTCATGACATCCACTTCCTAGTGTTGCTTGCCAAAAGGAGAAACAATTAAGTATTTGATTAATTCAACAAAATAAGTTTATAATTTATTTATTTATTTATTAGAATATTTTTAATTTTAATTTTTAAAATTATTAAAAAAATATCATATAATTTTTAAAACAAAGAATTTATTTTTTAGTTCAAATTTAATAAAAAAAATCAATTAAAATTTGTTAACCAAAAGTTAAAGATTGTCTCAAATGTAGGAATTTAAGAGCGCGTGTGACTCACGCTCCTAAACGAGAATAGGGAACCTTCTTCCCTGAATTAGGTAATCTTTTCCGCAATGAGAAAGTACCGGAAAATACTCACTTATTCAGGGGGCGTCTGTACTGTACACATGCAGGATTGTCGAGACACGTTTCGAATTCTTATTGGTTTAAACTGCACCAATGAAAAAAGGCAGCCTTTTGTGATAACGACACGTCGGTCGCAGGATTTCAGAGACTATTGGCGTATCGGGAATTGGAGACAAAAGAAGTGGGGACCACACCGAAAGAGGTGGGGCCGTGACCCACTTGCGCAAGAACAAATGCTGCTGCCGCCGCGTACTACTGGATCAATTAGAATGATGGTTTGATATGATTGTACGTTTGACTTTTCCTATTAACGAGATAATAACATTTGAGATAC
The DNA here is from genome assembly GCA_032401905.1 of Swietenia macrophylla. Taxonomy (NCBI): domain Eukaryota; kingdom Viridiplantae; phylum Streptophyta; class Magnoliopsida; order Sapindales; family Meliaceae; genus Swietenia; species Swietenia macrophylla. Next base: position 9,531,861 of record CP135561.1, on the reverse strand, counting down.
AATCTTTGTATTTTTTACTAATTATGATATAAGTTTTTTATTTATATCAAATAGGTCCCTAAAATTTTAACTCTGTATTAGATGCAAGAATCGTATGGAAAGTACAATATTAAGATCTATGAAAGTCAACTAAAGTAACAATTTATTAAAAATAAAAAAAAAGTCCCACAAATTGGTACATATTTGAGGTTTTCAACTAATTGTACAATTCCCAATTTGTGGGAATTTAATTTTTTTTATTTTCAATAAATTGTTACTTAAGTTGCTTAAAGATCAATTAAACTATTGACAATTGGTTTGCCGGCTAAGGACAACATTTGGGACCATGTGGTATTAGCTAGCAAAGAGTTCATTGCTTAATTATAACACATCACTTGCTCATTCACCCATAAATTAATCACATCTTATTTACAAACTAATTAACAATTAATTAAAGAATCCAAACAAATCTCTTTACACTGCACGAATTATACAATTAAAAAGACATCTTTTAACTTATTCAACTACTATAAATCAATAATACGATAAAATTATGATTAAATCTTACTTAAATTATTTTTAAATCATTTTATTACTTAATTATAAATATATTTTCGTTTACATTATCAATAAAAAAACAATTGTCAATACATAAATATCTGAGATGAATACTTTAGTCATACACACATATGTATAGAAAGTATAGATTATGTATCAAAGAGTCAAACACTAACATTAACTTAAAGTAATGTAAAATTAATTAATAAAATAATATGATTTTTATAACTTTTTTATGTTTTAATTTTGAATAAAAGGTAGGTTGTCTGCTCCCCTGTGATTACAAACATCTCAATCAAGAAAATAAAGACTTGAGGCTTTGTTTGGTAGCTAGCTAGCATACATGATTAAGCAATTAAATGGCTTATTAAAAAATTTCAGAATTAAGGTTGGTATCCAATGTAAATGCTAATAGGAAGAATGTTATTATAATTAGGATGTTTCTAAACACAGTGTTTTTTTAATAGAAAAAAATAAATTACATTTGTTATTATCATTGAGATCATTTTTTTCAAAATTTACAAAAAGAAAACCACCTTTAAATATTGATACATATCAAAATAATTTTAAGTTATAAAATTATATTGTATTGTCTATTTTAAAGAATTATATTAAAATTTTACTATTATTTTATAATTTATTTTTAATTTTTTTATTTCAAAACTTATTAAATGTGTAGAAAAATAACAGAACATCGAGCAAAGTTTAAAATTTTTAAATTTAAAAATAATTTTTATATTAATATAACTTATATATATTTTTAGATACTAAAAATACTAATAATGCAATATAAATTTCAAAAAAATTAATTTTTTTTTGTAACAACGCAACTTAAACATGTCATTTACAAGTTAAAATAAAAATATGCTGTCAAAAATTAAAATTTTAAAAAAAAAATTAAGTAAAAGGACCCACATAATTGATACCAGGTGGCAAGATCACACAAAAAGTTTGAAAGCATATGAAATTATTGAAGTGGCTTAACAAATCATCTTACAATTGAATGCCCACTAACCCTATCAATTCTTAATATCTCACTTCAATTCTTTTAATTTTCAGTGGAAGTATCACCAATCATACTTTAATCAAGTTTCATTTCATTAATTTTTTCCAATTAAGTAATGATTAATTAAATTAATCATGTTTTGGAAAACAGTTGTACACTGAGACATCATGGGGAATGATGTGGGTGCCAATACGCAGCCAATTAATTTAATAATTTGGGGTTTTCTTAATCATTTTTAATAGATATTTTGACAAAGTCATGGTACATGTTCAACATAATGCCATAGCCCATTAAAAATATTTGAAATTATGCTACATGCATCCAAGTCTTGATTGATTTCATGATCTCTCAAGTAATATAATACTAATTGATTAGCATATTTTAATTAATTATCATAAAGTTTCTAAGTATTTTCCATGTTTTTAGCGTTTAATTTTAATTTGATGTGACATTAATACTAATTGGGATTTGAGGACATGTCATTAAGGACTTAAACATGATTAAGAAAAAGGTAACATGATGAAGAATTGAGTGCCAAAGTAAGTAATCCAAGAAAGATGATCACCAACTACAACATGACTGGCCATACTTTTCAAAGGAGAAATAATTAGCCTTACCTTTGTTGTAATCATCAATTCATAGATTCAATAGAGTTCAATAACATGATATTAATCATATAATCATTTTGTTACAAGGAAATAATTTTTTATTATTAGATATTTACTTGTCAATCATTTTACTATATTTTTATTAAAAATATATATTTATAATTTTTAATAATATATAATAAATTTTGCAACATGGTAATTCTAAAAATATTGTGGTTGAAATTTTTTTGAAGTTCTACATTAAATTACAATTTCTAAATTCTAAATCAGGACCCATTTTGCAAAGAGTTAATAACATTTAAGTCCTCATTTTTTTTTTCACATTTTTGGAAATACATTTTATACTCATAACAAATGAGTCCTTATCTCCGATTGAAGTGGTTGAAGTGGAAGGTCACAACAGTATCAATATAATAAGGGTAATATAGTTGGTTCAATAGGATTTAGGGACCTATTTGCAAAGAAAGAAAACCTTAGGGGAATTGAGTTTTATTATCCAACTTTGCAAATATGAAAACATGTCATGCATTCTCTTTTGTTGTTTATTTTATAATATAAGGTGTAAAGTTGGTAGTAACATAACAAGTTATGCTTTTAATGCAGCAGCTTAAGGCAAGCCATGTGATGCGAAGATCATGAAACTAAAAAGCTTTCCTCTCTCTGAAAAAATGTCTTCCTCAAAAGAGGCAAAGGCAAAGCTGGGCAACTGTTTGTTTGTCAATAAAAAGATGTGACCAAACCATTAAAAGCCTTTTCTTTCTTTGCTTATTTCATATTTTTATATATAATGGCAATAACACTGTGAATGATACCAACTTCATCCTTATCCAACAACCCTTCTTTATACTTGAAATAATAATTTTGCAAGCAAGGTTATGTTATAATCAACGATATTATCATGTGTTAGATGTTATATTATGATGAATGAGACTATCATGTATCATTGTACATTTAACTACTATCAACAAAATATCGGACAATCTAATCACTCATAGAGTGGTCGATATCACTTTTATAGATATATCTATGGATGTATATGAATGAATAATAACATTAAAGTATAATTTATATGGTGAATGAGGTTTTTAATATTATTATACTGTTACCACATGTATACTAGTATGCTTTATAAGATGATCAATGTTTTCTGATAGGACAAGTATGTATATGGTTTGAGGATTGTATTTGCCATCTCCTTTTTACATGTACCTTTGAACAATTTAAATTTCTGGGCTTGAAGGGGGGGAGCTCTAGGGAGAATGGTTTGGATCATGGCCCAGATGGACTTACAAACTGCCGGAAGTGCTTTTGCTCTTTTGTGCTTTCTGAATCAGTTAGAATTTTGACTGCTGCCTTTTCTTTTTTTCTTTTTTTTTTCCTCCTGTCCCTTACTTCAGCTGAGACAACACTAACAGAATACCATAGCAAATGTACAAAATGCAATTGGGAATCCAACTTGGCAAATACCAAGTTGGAATTTCTGGCTGAGTTTCAAGGCCTTTAAAAATTGTGAGGGAATCACTTATGATGTCTAAGGGAGAATTCTAGTATCTGCAGTTTGCAAGCATGTCTAAAACATGTTTCAGATTCAAAGGCAATGAAACGCACACGGGCAACGATATATATATATATATATATGTCACTGTGAAGCAGCGAGGATAAGCAAATTTTCAGGGATGCAAGGAAACGAGAACGACAAATGTATTCGTTTTCTTCTCTAACAATTGCTGACTGTTTTTACACAAAATACCAACTTTGTTAAATTATACATTGAAAATCTTGATCCAGAAGCAAACATTCAGTTGGATTTTCCAACATTACACGTCACCACAAGAATGATAAGAGACTAAAGACAAGTGCAGGAGCTCCCCATTTCAAAAATAGTAATCCGACGAAGATCCAGATTAAACAAGGTTTTCTATGACTTCCTATCAGTTGCCAATCCGGAGAAACATAGCGAGTATTATAAACATGGATGACGATCAGTGGTCCAAGAAGCAAGCGTGGTTATTTCTTGGTTTTCACCTGGCTGACACTGTGAAGAGGATGCTAAATGTTCTTGATTCACTACTTCTCAACAGAGCTATCTTTTCCCAAATCTCAAGCACTTGTTGTGTTTACCTTCTGTAATACTGGGGTTAGAAGTGAGTTGTTTATTAGGCAGTTTTGTGAGGGAGAGTTTCTCCATTGCATTTATGAACTTGCGCAAATGTTTAATGTATTCAGGATAAGTTTCAAGATTGCAGTGACCACCACCTTTGACCCATAAGGGGTCATATTTTTCCTTAGATAGTTCCCATAAGCGCTTCCCATGGGACAAATCGACAATGTCATCGTTTGTTCCCTGCAGATGTTTGATCAAAAAATGCACATCAGGAATAGCAGCAAGATGTATGTTTCTATTAAATACAAGCTTTTGCAAAGAAGAAAAGTAATCATTAGACCGGGGTTGAAGTTCTGCAGAGCTCAAAGAAAATAGAAGACAAACTATGCAAGATTATTAAGGAAAGAAAGATACTTACATGTATCACTAGAACCGGGCATTTGACATGTCGAATTTTGTCTATGTTCTGTAAAACATGAATGGTGCTTCTCAATACAGGACCAAATATTTTAAACTTGCAGCTGAACAAGCTGTACAAAGAAACGTGCAAGTAAAACTTACTTTGAAGATGTCAAACCAAAATGTCATCTTGACGGGATACAAGACTCGTAGGCCTGAAAGGATGGCGCTATGTAGAACGACACCTCTCAACCTCGGTAAACGAGATGCCAAGTGTAGTGTTGGCCCGCTTCCAACAGATTGGCCATACAAAATCAACTCCTCCTGCTTAACATTATAATCTCTCTTCAAACAGTTGTATACAGCTTCTATGTCATAATATGTGTTGAACTCAGAAGGCTGTCACAATTCAGAAAGACCAATTAATGATGTAACCAAAAGACTAGATGATCGAAAAATCTTTTCGGAAAAATTTCCAAGGGGAAAATTGGGAGTTAAACAAAAGGCTATATCGGACATACAAAGCAAAAATAGATTCAAAGTTTATATTAATTTGAGAGATTCTTGTTTACCTTGCCAGTGGAAGCTCCATATCCTGAATAATCATAACTGCAAAATAGCCAAAAATAAAAAATAAAGAACACTGATTGAACAGAAAAAGAAACTTTCGTAATTACAAGAAGCAAATCAAAACTACAACCTAATAAAGAACTTTTCTCCTGGAAAAATCATATCTGCTGCAGATTAAATAAACAGTTCTTCAACTTTTTACATAAAAATTTGACCCAAAAAAGAAAAATTTTCCTACAAATTTTAAGGTATTAAATTCAACAGAATAATTAATCTCATATCAAGAACATCAAGCTGTATGTTCACAGATAAAAATGAAGATTAACCATAGGCGAATAAGCAAACATGCCTGCGAATTATTAGGACAAAAAATCTACATCTTAGATTAAATTATTAATCAAAAAGCGAAGCCAACAAATTTGTGAAAAACTCAGTCAGTTAAATCAAATTCACAAGTTTCATATTTATTTCTTTGGTGGGTTCTATTCATAGAGTCAAAAAGGGGGAAAAGAAATTCTGAAAAAGATTATGTTGCCGGCGGCATTTGATTAACCCACTACCATATAACAATTTGGTTCCAAAATATTAGCCTTCCAATAATAAAATTGACAATAAAATGATTCCAAAATATACAAAGACAAATAGGAGTAGAAAATCCATATGGAAAACACATATGCAAGAAACAAAATCAAGTATCGAACCAATTATGGAAAAGTGAAAACATAGATTGATAAATTAGCAACAACAGAAGCAAAATTCACCAGAAATCTGAAAAGAAAGTCATGAAAATAGAATTAAATTTGGAAATTAATCAACAAACAGAAGAAAAATAAAGAAAAGAAACTACAAAAATGGTTATTGACCCAACCACCAAAGCCAGCAACAGAAATCAAAATACACCAGCAAATATGAGAAAAGGAATGAAACCCATTTCAGCATGATCAAAATCTAAACGAACAAACACAAATTCTTAAAGAAAAAACAAAAAATATTGAAAAAGAAGTACCTCATAATATTGACTCTAAGGTGAGCTCTTAGCTCAATGAAAAGCTCCAGCATCTGTCCTAAATCAGCAGCATTTCCGTGAGAGTACAGCAGCGTAAACCTCGCAAAAGGGTGTTTCCAAAACGTTGCGACAATTTTGTTGCCACCTTTTGTATCCAACAAATGACAATCCATGTTTTTATCAGCTGAGACGCCAGAAAAAACCAGCCTTCCATCGTCAACTCTGCTCACATCGTACGTTGATGGGTCGGGTGGAAAAAATGCAAATTTCGCTGCCACGCTTGACGTTACATTTCCCATATTATTTACGCAATCCACAACGAGCTTACTTTCATCGATCTTCGCACATGCATAAACAAACACACCCCAAGAAAAAAAAATCAATTTTTCTCTTGAATTAGCTGGGGACACAGATTTTGATCAGTCAATACAAGATTTTTTCTATGTTGAGAAACAGGTATCGAGAGAGGAAAAAACAGAGGATCTTGTTTTTGTTTGGTAAGCTAGTATGAGAAGAAGGAACGGGATGCCTGTTTCTGTTGCTGTATGTGTTTTTGCTTTCTTTGCTTTGATGGGGTTCTATTGTTGGTTATGGTGAATTTTGGTTTTGTTTTCTTTTTTTTTTCAAAAGATTAAAATATTATTATCATTATTATCTTTTACCGGTGATAATGAAAAGCCAATCCAAGTTGAACAGAGATTAAAGGTCACGGACAGATTGGATCCGATCTAAGCGGGTGAGCTGGAAGTGGGAGGGAGATAATGAAACAAGGAGCCATGAAAAAAAGGAAAAATAGAAACTGGTTTTTATTTTTTATTTTTTAGAAACAGAAAAAATAAAGACATGGAAACAAGTGTCTGATCTGTACAGGCTTCTATTTTTTGACTGGATGTTTAGATAGATCATGCATGACACCACCTTGTTAAAAAGTCAGATTTGTCCTTCTTACTTGTCTTTTTGTCCTAAAAATAAATAAATAAAACACCTTCATAGCTTGAAAAAGACTTAATAATAATTATAATAACAAGTGATTATGTCACAAAAATAAATAAGTAAATAAATAATAGAATATAAATTTAAATATTTTAATTTCAATCAAACTTAAATGAAAAATGCTTTAACATTAAGTTTATTTTTTATTTTTATAAAAAAGGATAGTGGGAATAAATACTTTTTATGAAATTATTTTTATAATTATTTTAATTTATAGGATAAAATTTTGATGAATATGAAAATTGTATAGGGCAAGGGTAAATTTGTCATTTGAGTAGTAACTTGTATAAATAGGGGTGTTCTCTTTGTTCATAACAAGGAATACTTTCCTCAAATCAAGTGCCCTTCACATAAAATAAATGAAAATTAAAATCTAAGTGGCTAACAACTATTAATATAAACAAAATGTAATTATAATATATGAATCCCTAATTATTTTATGTTTTCACAAATAAGGACATAATTTTTTCCACATATGATAAATAAGTCCCTAATCACTAATCAGCCATCCCCTTTGAGTACGACACCCTATACACGGGCAAATTTATCACATCAATAGAAGTTAGGGACCTCTTAGTTACATATAAGAAAAATATATCAATATTAATGAAAATGTAAAATACAGGGACCCGGCTGTTATTGTTCACAAATAAAAATGAAAAAGAAAAATTCAATCTGAAAAGTAAAATTTGCGGAGGGGCAAGATGAAAGGCTGAGATTTAGTCAAAGGCAGGCTGCTGAGGATCGTTCAAGAGAGAACAGTCAAACCTGGTGTGTGTGTGTAAAATCATAATTCAGACTCAGACATTATTTGGTTGCTTTGCTTGTTTTTGTATTTGATTCAGTCAATTTTGTTTACCAAAACCATAAGGATTTGATGGTTGCTTAAGCTTTGCCTACTTCGGGTTTTCACTTGTAACTTTGACCATTTTTACTAGTATTGTCTCTTGTAATTCTTACTTTCAAACACTATTTTCAAACACTATAGTATTTATACTTACTTCTTGTCAATTTCATATAATATTTATTTTTAATCTGATAACTAATTTATAACACAATTTCCTCTCTCATTTTAATCCTTGTCGTTTATTTTATAATTATAAAAAATATATGTACATATAAAAATAAATATGATATAAAAAGAGTATCGAAAAAAATATTGCAGATTCTAAACTTAATTTATTAAATAGATCACTTATATCATTAAGTTTTTTAAACTTGAAAATATAAATTGCTATCATATATTTATTAACCAAACTTTAATGCTTACAATTATTATTTTTTTCTAATTTATGAATCCAACATTTATAGAATGTGAATTTCTACAATGTTATTAGTAATTTGACGACAAATTATCAAAAATTATGAATAAATTTGCATTCCAATTTTTAAAAGGAAAAATCACTATTGATATAGAAATTAATGTTGTCACATTCAAGTAGTTATTTAATAGTTAATAATAGAAAGATTTTTTCTTTTCAATAAATTGGGACAATAGATAGGGTAAAAAGAGAAATGGTGGAAATGTATAGTTAGGTGTGACATATTATTATTAGGGTAGGTGATGATGAAGAAAATTACTTGACAAAGTATTTAAATAGGGGACATAATTTGCTTTTAATAGTAGGGGACCTGATAAATGAAGAGAAGAAGATGAAGATATCTGAATATATATGAAACAATTATTATTATTGAAGGTTTGGAAAGGAAAAAAAATTAAAATATAATTTAAAAAGTAAATAACAAAGCAAGAGTAAAAAATATCCACTTTAGACATAAAAATTTAGATTACGTCACAGCTGAAATAATTTAAAATTTTAAAAAGTCGTAAAAAACTGAATAAAAATAAAAATTATCACCGGAATTCAAATTTATTAATAATTTCAAAATTAGAAATAAATTTAAACAAATGACACCCATTTTTATTCTATATAATTATTCAATTTTGAAAGTGATACATGAATGCATACAAAATTTGACAAGATGAGATTATGTTTGACATGTAAACTTAGTTGTAACCCAATTATTTAGGACCACAACAAGTTTGATAAGGGAGGGTGGCTTGCTCAATTTTAAATGTGAGGTTTTGATGATTATTTTATGTTAATTTTTTTTAAAATTTTAAATTGGTGGTTGTAAACTTGGGTCTAAAGACAAAGACTAGGTCAAAAAGGCCATAGAATGCTTGGAAGTTGTGCCCTAATAAAAGAAAGAAAAAGTTCAAGACTTAAAGATGACTAAAGGCAGCCAAGACAAGAAGCTACTGAAATTAATTAATTAAAAATATAAAAAGAATCCACAAAACAATGACAATATGACGAGCTGTTGAACTATTGGGCCTATGACTTCCTTGCCTTCTCTAGATACCTGATTGAAGAAATCTAGGGGACGAATCATCATCACTTTCATGTGCAAATAATACCTCTTTTCATGCTAAAAATAATTGATTGATTGGTAGCTTAGGAACTAGTTAAAAAGGGCTTCAATCACCTAATAGAACAACAAGAAGATTAATTGTCAGCACCAAAATGAAATCATCAGCAAAAAATGGTCAACAAGCTCAGGCTTAGCTACTGTAAGCATATTCTTCTTTGGTTCAGGCCAAACACTAGCTTTCTCACTGTAGATACAGAAGCAATTGACAAAATTATGCTTGGTATTGTCTGTGTTTATAATTAACTTATAAGTCCCTTGACTAAAATATTTAGTAAACATGCAATTTAATTTATATTTATATTTATCAATCACTCACCTATTTATGTTTGACAGTTAGTCATATCATTTCATAGCATTCTATCTCACAATATGTATAGCTTCAAAAGCCACAACACTTCAATCTTAAACGTAGCCTAAACCTCAGAAAAATTGGTAAAATGAATCTAGAGGGCAATTTTGGATTAATAGTGTAGACACTATTACATCTAATAGACTTAAAAGCTTGTATTCAGCTTAGCTTTGGAGGTGCATTTGCACATAGATCAAACAAGAAAAAAGTGACAAAATTTGTGTCAAAAGAATGTCTATTTAGAACAGAGGCATTGATGAGAGCATTTTACAGTAGCATTAGAAACAATGTGACCAGGAGTCAAGTTTGGTCGTGGGAGAACCTATATTTCATGTTTGAATAAAATATGCTCCTCTTGAAGTGTGGTCATCTCTCCAACAACAGTAACCCAACTTTCTGCAATTTTATCTACTCTTCCATCCAAAATTTCCACTACAGTGAAGGCTCGAATTGTACCTCTCAACTGTGGACCGGAAAGTGAGGTTCCATTATTCATGAAGCATCTGTTTTCAGTTTCTTGTTGTTCGGTTAGTCTCTTAACTCTTGGAACAATGGCTCCATTGAGGTATATAGTGTTGTCAGCTCCAACCACAATCATTTTTCGCAGACCATTTCCATATGCTAGCTCCTTATGCATGTGACCAAACACGACCAGCGGTATACAGATTTTAGTAGTGTCTTTTAAAAGGGATATGGCTTGTGCTAGATCTGCACCAGAAGATGCTCTTGTAGGTAAGGTAGGGTAACAAGTGAAAAAATTATTCCAAACTAATATTGAGGAATAAAATGCATGTTATAGGACATAGTTTGTCTCCTATCCACAACTGGTCTAATCAGCTTCTTTAGTTGCCAATCAAAACCCAACAAAATAATGACATTGTTTAACAAGAAAGGTCAAACAATATGATTAATAAAATAGTCAAGCTTGCAGTGAGAGATGGCAAAACAGAAAACTGTAATTGCATGAGAAACCCTAAGAATATTACCGGGATCACCATGGTCACCAGCTCCAATTACCCAATCTTTTCCACAAATGTCATTCAACGCAGAACCGAGACCTGCAGATTACAATATATTTCAGTTTGGAGAGGTTATTTTACCTTATAACAGATGAATCAAAAATAATTTTGGCTAGATGACATGCCAGTGGGTCCATTATGTGCAAGAAGTATAGCCATATGATCTTCTGGTGTATCCAATGCAGCCTTATAGATCCTCTTGGCACTTCCATCCATATCTTGGACTCCATATCTAAAAACATGTTCGAATCTTTGGTAGGTCAGCAAAAGTATTTCACAACGATAACAAGAACAAGTATACTCCATATCAATAAATCTCACATCAGCTTCATACAAGTTATTATTGATGTCCTTGTGCTTGAATTAATTGCTTTGTTCTGATAAATGATCGCAATCACATCATTTAGAGAAACACTAAACAAGACTAAAAAGGAAACAAATAAGGGATAAGAGGCCTTTTCAAGCTAATTTCTCAAAGCAAATTAACAATTCAACATAAACTTAATAGATGTAATGCCTTTTCTAATTTCACAAGTTCACATTAGAGTACTCACAATTGTGCTATAATGATGAATAAAAACAAGGTCAAAGTAAAGGAAACATGTAGCGGGGGAAATTCCTAGTGCATTACTAACCTCGCAGATAGAAGTCTTTTTCGAAATATCTGCTGGCCCCCACATGAAAATGGCCGACCACCAACAATGCTGAGTTTTAATATAGGAAAATCCAGACGTCGATAAGCTACATGCTCCTCACCAAGACTGAATATTAGCAAAAGTATTGTCATTATCACCCAATTTCTTGTAATGTGCCGAAGACCACACACTTCCAACACTTCTGATAATCTTACATCACACATGAGACATGAAAAGGCATAAATAATGGTCCCATCCCTCAAGTTTTACTGTCTATTAGTTTAAATGGCACCCATTTCTTTCCGGTTGCTCATATGTCAACAAAGTCAAACTAAGCCTAGTGATTAATGCTCCCTGCACCTCAAGGGTCATACACATAACACATAGATCTAGATCGTACAATGAACTTCTCACTATAATACTTAAAAATGATTTTTGTGATCATTTTGAAACAGTTGTGTTTGCAGTCTCATAACACAAATTTTTGCTTTCTCATCACAGAAAATATATCATTCTGAAGTTCCACGTGGTTGGTCATTTATGCAACATTTTCCTGTGATACTGATATCCTCAGGCGTTTGCTATTTGCTTCCAATTTATATTCCAACAATCCATCGCTGAAGTCCCCTAATCAAATTTCAGAATTTTCAAGCAGTTCAAGCAATAGGCAACTCCCCAGATGGAATTTACCTCTCGCTAGACATAAAGCAGAACATGTAGTATACTTGACATTTTTGGACATATTTAAGCTCACCATTCTAGCTGAAGTTGAACACCATCCTTCCTCCTGACACGCGAGAGAGAGAGAGAGATTAGATAATCAATTCTTAAAAAAAGGTTTCTTAGAACTAATTCATTGATAAAACTCATAGTATTCTCTCAAAAAGAAAAGCCAACAATGTATTACTAAAATTAAATTATTTAAATCTCTAAAAGTGTAAGAAGAAAAGGACTTAATAGGCTATCTAATGGTAAATCAAGCAATTTCACATGGCGAATCTACCGACAGGGAAAGTATATTACACACACCAAAAACCTTTGAACTTACTTCCCAGAAAACTCCTGAGTCTTCCAGGAATCATGGTTTCCCAAAATAACTGCTTTAGGAAATTCGAGGTCTGCAACACTTTGAACTAGTTGGACATTTTCGTTACCAAAATCACCTAAAAGAGCCAACGAAGGGGTCAAGGAAAACAAATCAAAATGACAAGTAAAAGAGTGTTATATTGAAAAGATGGAAAAAGAAAATCTAAACACAGAAGGGTCGATAACCAAATCATAACACAGGCTCCATTTCACGAAATGTCCAATGTTCCTTTCAAATGGACATGTTTGAAGGGTGCTAGACATGTTCAAGGAGTGTGAAAAAAGTGGTTTTCAGCATGGAAACAGTTCATTTCCAATAATACATCCTTTCGTATGCTCATCAGTAGGGATTGATAATAGAAAGAGAGCCAATGCATCGGAAGTAAACTAAATGCAGGCGATCCAATCGAAATCGGGTTTAATAGACAACAATGGAGAAGAGAACCTGCCTGTAAATAGCACCAAATCTGGCTGCATGTCCACGTAAAATCAATTAGACATGTAGAAAAAACGTCTATGTAAAATTTAACTGAACAAAACTGAGGTAAGCTTAAAATCAAAATCAGATATTTGATGGCAGTTTACCAATCTAGTTTAAACATTCCACTACGTAAAAATTACAGAAAAGATAATAACAATATAAATGGGAAAAAAAGGTAAAAATTAGCGGAAAATACCTGCAGAAATTGAAGAGCTTTGGTGTCTTCTCGTAAATCCCAATAATCATGCTTCAAAAATTAAAAAAATCAGAAAATAAAATAAATTGAAATTTCGAAAAAATAAGCGTTAGGGAGAAACTCACAACGTCTCCGACAACGGCGATTCGGACGCAGGAAGAGGACATAGCGGAAGCTGAGCGGGCGGATTTGGGCGGCGAACTGGAGAGGGAGGAACCGGAGAGAAACCCGAGAACTTGCGCGGGAGTCAACGTGGTTAACATCCCTTTCTATTGTAGCGCTCTCTCTCTTTTGACTTTCCATCGATTTCTTATCGTGATTGTACGAAGAAATCTTCTCAGCCGTTGGATTTGAATACATTAAGGCCCGTAATTTGTGTGTCCCGCAGCGTTCACTTCAATCATGGACTGCGAAATTAGAAAGAAAATAAATGATATTCATGTGAAAGGATAATTCATATTTTTTTTTAAAAAAAAATAGAACTAATTTACGATGATATTAAATTTATTTTTATTTATAATTAATCAAAATTTTTCAAACACACATATACATACGTACATAGATACACGTATATATTGTAGACTATTTTTTGTGAAAACGTTGACTAGCGTGAAATTAAAGAATTAGAAACGCAGTTGGACACCAACAGTAGGATAAAATGCTAAATAGGAGGACCAAACTGGCAATTAGATTAGCACATAGACTTTACTCTCTATCTTGTACCGGTCTCGCGCCTTCTATTTTCGTGTATGTGGTCCATAGACGAAGCTAAGTCCACTAAGCAACACCACATATTTAGAACCTGTGATTCACTTTCCAATTCAATCTATAATATATATATATATATATAAAATATTTTAAAAAATAATATTATTATATTGATATAATAAAATTATTTAATTAATAAAATAAAAATTAAAAAAATTATTATTTTATTATTAATAAATTAATTTTATTAATTAAATAATTTTATAATATAAATTATATTAACGCAATAAAATTAAAATTTCAACGTAGTAATTGCCTAAACAATCAGCCTTCTCGTAACATTCAGTTGACTTTATTTTCTGTAGATTATTATTAACGGCTGATTTTTTAGACCATAACTCAGTCTTCCCCCGTTACGTCCGATTCTACAATTATTTCCGTTGGGTCAATTTGTTTTGGTGTAATAACATGAAGCTCTCTCAACTTTTACATTTTCATGAATAAGAGTACGTTTTATCTATATATGATAGATAGATCCCTAAATTTGGTTAAAATGACTGAATAGTCCTTAATTTTAAGTTATATAAATTGATATTTTTGTTAGTTAAAATTTAAAATCAAATGTTTCCGGTAATTTTATCGTTTCAATTGGTGAGTTGAGGATCTTTTTGTAAGAGATTAGAATATTGTCTATTATTTATAATAATGTATAAGTTCAGGGATCCATTTTGCCAACTTTTTAAATTTATATCTGTTTGTTTGAAAAGTAGGACATACCGGTTGAATTCAAAACTAGTTATATATACGTGAAGTGGTTTTGAGCTAAAAAGCATGAACATTTAGAACAACAGACTACAATGGCTTCCAAAATCCTGCCTGTTTTCCTTTCCTGCACTCTCCTTCTTCTTCTCCAACCCCACTTTTCTGCCGGACAAAATGTCGTCAAAGCAGCATACTGGTTTTCCGGCAGTGACTTCCCAGTTTCCGACATCGATTCCTCTCTTTTCACTCACCTTTTCTGCGCTTTTGCTGATCTGAATTCTCAAACTTTCCAAGTCACAATTTCGTCAGCAAACCAGGCTCGATTCTCCACCTTCACGAGAACCGTCCAGCAAAAGAACCCTTCAGTCAAAACCCTACTCTCAATCGGCGGAGGAGGCTCCGATAAAGCCGCATTTGCCACAATGGCCAGCCGCCCTGCTTCCCGGAAAACGTTCATCGATTCGTCGATAAATCTCGCCAGGTCTAACGGTTTCCACGGTCTCGACATCGACTGGGAGTATCCAGAAAACCCGACTCAAATGTCCAACTTCGGTATACTCCTCAACGAGTGGCGCACAGCCGTCAACGCGGAAGCCAGAAACTCAGGGAAAACGGCATTACTTCTGTCCGCTGCAGTCACTTATTCAGCAAACTACTTCGGCCTGATGAATCCCGTCAGGAATATATCAACCAGCTTGGATTGGATCAACGTAATGGCTTACGACTTCTTCTATTACGATTCCAACTCCGCAAGAATTACAGGACCACCAGCTGCGTTATTCAATCCAGACAGGAGTCAAGTGAGCGGAGATTCAGGAATCAGGGGGTGGATTCAAGCAGGTTTGTCGGCCAAGAAAATAGTTCTGGGATTCCCCTTTTTCGGACACTCTTTGCAGCTTGCAAACGCTAACAACAATGGCTTCTGGGCTCCGACGAGTGGATTGGTGAACGGCGGAACAACCGGTTACAAGGATATCAAGAAATTTATTGCAGACAATAGGGCGACCAAAATTTTCAATGCTACTGTTGTTTCGGATTATTGTTTCTCGGGGACAACTTGGATTGGATATGATGATACGCAGAGTATTTCAACTAAGGTCAGATATGCCAAGGATAAGGGATTGCTTGGTTACTTTGCTTGGCAAATTGTGTTTGATGACAATTGGACTCTTTCTCGCGAAGGTTAGTATACATTTACTTGCTGTCATGAATACAGTATTTCTTTCTTACGTTGTTATTCGATCTTAATGGATGTTGTATCTTTATTTTGTGGTATGGCAGCTTCGCGGGCATGGGGAGCATAGGAACACTGCTACAGACATCATATATATATACACACATATATATAGAAGAATAAAGTCCTCACAAATATGTTGGGTCGTGCTATTTGTAATAAGCCAAATAAGCAAGCTTGTCTTGCTCTGTCTGTAATTTGATTTATCGAATATGGTGTTTCCTATCCCAAAGTCTGTCGATCAATTATACGGTATTAGTGTGTGTTATTACATCTTATGTTATGTTTTATGTATAAATACTTGAGAATAAAAGGCTTTAAATTAAGAACTACACTTTTTGACAAGCAAGTCATGTAAAATTGTTTCACTAACATGTGGAAAATTAACTGGTGAATGGATGATGGATCTTAAGTTCCCGTTTTTGTATTTCTATCGTTAATTAAAGCATTTATCCCAACCAATTAACAATGTATGCATAGACCAGGAATGATTCTACCTAGATTTTGATTTACATCAATTCATATATTTTGTCATTCTTTGATAAAAAATTTAAAATATATATCAAAAAATTTGAAATAATTAATATAAAATTTGAATAAATTATATAAAAAATTAAAAAATATATTTAAAATAAATAATATAAAAAATTAAATACACGAGATAGTTTTCCTGAGAGTTCAAAAAATGAAAAGTATTTGTTTTGTAATCAAATCTGAATTATATAAATACATTATCAATCATTTTCAGTCTGAAATTTAGATTTGCGGTCATCGGCCGGCCAATTATTTTACTGTTTTTTTTAAAATAAAAATAAATATAATGTTCTTTTCTGATGAATTCGACATGGATTTATTAAAAGAGATAGGAGTTTTTCATTTTCAAATGTGTCATCAGCTGGCAAGGAAAACCGTGGGCTCAAGCAAAGGAAATGCTTACATTTTTCTCGACTTCTCTATCGCGTTGATATCTAAAAGACAAGACTTTTTGGTTTCGGACCTAAACAAATATCTACTTCTGCTTGTGTAATAAATGAGTTTACCTCTAAAATTTGTCCACAGTCGTTTCATTAATTCCCAACAAAGTAAATACTTAATAGTATGGTTGAATTTCTGCTCCCAACCCTCTCAAAGTCACGCTTGAAGAAGATCAATATCGATCAAATCAACATGGAAATGGCAACGGAATAAATCAGCCTTGTTTTACACTAAATCAGTACTTGTTTAGGAGAAAATAACACTAATTTGCAACAAATTTCCTCGATGGTATCAAAAATTTCATTTGTCTTCATCTTCTTCCACGTTTTAATCTTTTGGAAAGTGCTTCCTGCAAAAGCAGAAACATGGATCAGGGCAGGTTACTGGTATTCAGGCAGCGAGTTCCTCAGTTCAGACATAAATTCTGCTCTCTTCACTCATCTTCTTTGTGCTTTTGCTGATGTCAATTCAACTTCCTACCAGCTTTCTCTTTACTCTCCTGGTGATGAAACCCAATTCTCCAATTTCACAGCCACTGTGAGGCAGAAGAACCCATCTGTCACAACACTTCTTTCCATTGCTGGAGGAAATGCAGACTACTCAATTATTTCTTCCATGGTGAGTAATTCCTCCTCCAGGAAATCTTTCATTGATTCTTCGATAAGAACAGCTAGGGCTTATGGATTCCAAGGACTGGATCTCTGTTGGGTTTCTGCAAACACAAGTTCTGATATGTTCAACATGGGAATTCTCTTTGAAGAATGGAGAGTTGCAGCAGAAACAGAAGCAAAAAACACCAGCCAAGCACAACTGATTCTAACGGCCGCAGTTCAATTCACACCAGGTTCCGATTCTGCAAGTTATCCTACAGATTCAATACAAAAAAACTTGAACTGGATTCATGTCATGGCATATGACTACTACATGCCAGAGTGGGCAAATTTCACCGGTGCTCATGCAGCACTGTATGATCCAAGTAGTTCTGTCAACACAGATTTTGGCACAAGAGCTTGGATCACCAGCGGCGTATCGGCCAACAGGCTGGTTCTCGCTCTACCCTTTTACGGCTATGCATGGAAGCTTGAAAATCCGGAACAAAACGGCATCGGAGCACCGGCAACGGGGCCGGCGATTACGGACGAAGGAGACATGAGCTACAAGGACATCAAGAGTTACATAGAGAGATATAGACCAAATGTTGTGTACAATGCAACATATGTGGTGAACTACTGCACGATTGGGACATCTTGGATTGGATTTGATGGTGTCGATGTTGTGAAAATCAAGGTTACTTATGCGAAGGAGATGAAGCTGCTTGGTTACTTCGTGTGGCAAGTTCCTTATGACGATGATAATTGGACGCTTTCTCAAGCTGCAGGTAAGTAATTAAGCTCTAATCTGTTTCCATCATCTTCTATAGGTCGGCCCAAAACGCCAAACCGTGACTTTGCCTGCAAATTTATTATGTTGCCTTAATTTGGTCAAAATTGAATATTGCAAGGGTAATTTAGTTATTTGGTAAAGAAGTAGGGCTTATTTGTTATAAATTAAAAAAATTATAAAAATATGAAAAATCAGGGAGCCACCTCTAGTTTAACAAAATGATTTATCTTAATTTTCAGCTGAAGTGGATAATAAAAGAGGACGAAACAAAGGGAAGATATTAGCAATCATTTTGCCTACAATTGCAGCAGCTATTCTCCTTCTAGGATTTCTGCTATATTATTTCTGCTGGATGAGAAGGCAGGAATCAAAAGGTAACTTTTTCTGGCTAACAACAGTGAGATTAATTTGTCTAATTCTTAATATCATGAACGAAGAAATCCCACGTTCAAATGTGTTTCTTGGTGGGTAGGAGCTGTGGACTCGACCAAAGAATCAAATAGCAAAGTAACTTATCCTGCATCTGCTGGAGAATATAATAACAATGTTCCTGATCTCACAGTCTATAATTTGGCTGAAATTGAAGCAGCAACTGATAAATTTTCGTTTGAATATAAGCTTGGGGAGGGTGGATATGGTCCTGTTTACAAGGTAAGACATTAATGGAAATGATATGGATCTAACAATCAAGTAAATATTGTTGGTTTTTAGCATGCAGTTCATCACAATCTTGTGTATATTTTTTCAGGGTGTATTACAAAATGGTCAGGAAATAGCAGTGAAGAAACTTTCAAAAACATCCACGCAAGGATATGAGGAGTTCGCAAACGAGGTCATGCTTACCGCGAAGCTGCAGCACGTAAATCTTGTCAGAGTTTTGGGCTTTTGCACTGACAGAGAAGAACAAATGCTCATTTACGAGTACATGCCTAACAAAAGCTTGGACTACTATCTCTTCGGTTTGAATTCTTCTCTGATTTCATGCATTCATTTGAAATGTTGCAATATTCTCATTACCTAGATTTTTTTCATGATTGAACTTTATCAGATCCTGTCAGACGATACGTTTTGGATTGGAGAAAACGAGTTCATATCATTGAAGGAGTTACTCAAGGACTTCTGTATCTTCAAGAATACTCGAGATTGACTATTATTCACCGAGACCTGAAAGCTAGCAATGTTTTATTGGATGCTGATATGACTCCTAAAATTTCAGATTTCGGCATGGCTAGAATTTTTGCAAAAGATAATCTGGAGGCAAACACAGGAAGAATTGTTGGAACATAGTAAGCATTCATATGAACATTTCCTCTTAAATTTCCTCCCCCTTTATCAAACTAATTTTTAAAAATTAATCCAATTACGCAGTGGTTATGTTCCTCCAGAATACGTCAAAAGAGGCATATACTCTACCAAATCTGATGTTTACAGTTTCGGGGTTTTACTGCTGCAAATCATAAGTGGCAAAAGGGTTTCATTTTTATATGGCCCGAATGAAAATTTAAGCCTTCTGGAGTACGTAAGTTTCTTTAATATCTCCTGCTAATTATCTGTTTATTGATGTTTGAAATGTATTTATTTTTAAAAACAAATATATTATTCATAATTATATGTTCAGATTTACTAACTTTAATGATCATTTTCGACAATTTCAGGCATATGATCTATGGAAAGATCACAAAGGCAGGGAGTTTGTTGAGGAATCACTAGATGATACAGATTCTTCGTGTAAATTAATGAGATGTTTGCAGATAGCTCTGCTATGTGTCCAGGAAAGTCCAAATGACAGACCATCCATGCTGGAAGTTTTCTCGATGCTCAAAAATGAAACCACAGACGTAATGATTCCAAAAAAGCCTGCTTTCTCGAAACAAACTGATAAAGGTGAAGGAAACAGTGCTTCATTGCAATCGAACATGTGTTCTGTGAATGACGTAACAATTTCAGAAGTGGTAGCTAGATGATTGCAGGCTTTTGCAGAATTAATCTTGGAGCTCTGGCAGTTAAGATTATTTTTTGTTCGAGTAAATGGATTATTTGTAATTTTCTGAGTTTGCGAAATTAGTTTAAGATATTCTAGTTTATGGACAGACAGATGACAGAGAATCCAAGAGCCGAGGACTAGATGATGAACTTATTTTACAATTCTTAGAACAGAGAGCTTTTTTTAAAAAAAATTTTCTTGTAATTTTTTGCACGAGAATTACTGATCTAAATTTTTAACAAACGTGAACATTCGAAGGGGAAGATTATCTTAAATGAACAAATTAATGAAGCAAAGAACATGATGTATTTTTCATGCTGTGCATGGGGATATATATAGTTTCTCATCTCTAAATTCACAGAGCACATGCTTCAAGCTGCTACCTTTCACCAGTGGTATCCGAAAGCATCCTCATCTTCATCTTCCACGTTTTCCTGCTCTCTTCGGCGCTAAATCTCCAGCTTGGATTCGAGCTGGTTACTTGTATTCAAGCACCAATTTCCCCATTTTTCATCTTTTTATTTTTCAGTTCGACCCAAGCTTAACCTGACAGTTACTCTCACAGCATGATCGAAACCAAATGAGTATATTTTGGTCATAACTGGTTATAGTACTATTGTTCTGCATTTATTTCTATTCACAGACAGATAGTCTGGTTGATTTATCCTCTTGAATTGGAGCAAAAGATTTAGGCTTTCTTGAGTAAGTTCGTTAGGCCAATAGCACTTTTGTTAAACCAAAATTATCATTTTGAATATATCATTGGTCACTGTTGATCAAGGTGTGACGTTCATATGTGTCCTTTCTCCAGGTATCATCTTATTTTTTGTTTTAATACATTTTCTCATACTGTCGAACTCTGAAATATAATTGATAATTTCAGGTCTATGAGCTTTGAAAAGATGGAAAAAGCGTGGAGTTACACGTATTCATCATCAGAAGATACAGATTCGTAGTGCTAATTGATGATATGTTTGCAGATGGCTCTGTTATGTGTACAAGATGGCCTAGATGTTGCGCCATCCATGTTAGAAGCTTGCTGAATGGCTAAGAAATGAAACCACAGATTTCATGATTCTGAAGAAGCGGCTTCCAGAAAACAAGCAGATGAAAAAAAGAAGAAAGAAATAGATGTCCTCACAGTCTAAAACATGGTCCATTCCATAATTGTCTAAATTTTTAGTCTAAATTAAACATTAACTTCCGTAAGCCCATAATTTTACCCGATCCAATCAATTTTCAGGTTAGCGGAGGTGTATTCTCTAAGGATTCGACCATGTTGCTGTACTTGACACTCTGACACTTAATTTTATGAAAGCAAATAACGCCGTATTTGCAAGTCTTGGGTCTTGAATTGATTTGATAATCTCCTTGACAGTCCTTTTTCTATTTGGCATATTTAATAATTTTCCACTACTGTAGTTTTCTTCTTTAAAAATATTAAATTATTTATTGATGTTTGAAGGGATAGAATTTGGGTAATAAAAATTGTGAAATAAAAATAAACATCTATAAAGTACTTTAATTATCGTCTTTGTAAAATTAATAAAAATATAAAAATTTTAAATATAATTTAAACTAAAAAATACGTAATTATAAGTAACTAAGCGAGCATATATAAAAATAATAAATTAATTATAATAAAAAAGCATATACCAGAAAGCACCACGATATAATAAAAATATTCATAAACTTTAATTGGAAAACATCTAATTTGATTAGATGGCAACCAAGTTGAAAGTATTGGCCTCACTTGTCAGACACATTAATTTCACGAAAGCAAAAAACACGGCTTGAGCAAATATACCCTACATGCCTTAAGCAACTTGGTCTTGAATTGATGGTCTCCTCGGCTTCTTTGAGTGTTATGCGTGTTGAATAATTTTCCACAATTGTGTAGTCTTCTTTTTTGGAAAAGCATACCTCTCTGTCTATGTACAAAATTTTTCCACAAAATTAACTTTCTCTTTCTTAGAAATCCAAAATATACTCTAAATAATTGAATAAAAAAACCAATCAAACATTTTTCTTTTTTTAAAAGTTAATACACTTTTTACGTTTGTTTTATTAGATGACTTTAAAATTTAAGTCAGTTTAAATAAAAATTGATACTTGTAATAATATTCCACGATTGTGTAGTTTTCCTTTCTAAAAAAGTATATGTATATACAAAATTTTTTTTGCAAAATAAAATTTCTCTTTCTTGAAAACCCAAAATATATTCTAAATAATTTCATGAAATAAATTTTCTTTTTTCTTTGGAAGCTAAAATATTTTCTATATTTGTTTTATTAGATGACTTTAACGTTTAAATCGAGTTAAGAAATTAGCAAATACAAAAAACAAACCAAATTTTTTATATTTGTTTTATTAAAAGACTTTAAAATTTAAGTCAATTTAGAAATTAATACTCGTAATAAAATGTGATTAAAAATAAAATTGTTATATGACATTGAAAATTATTTCCTCACAGATGAAAAAAAAAAGAAAGAAATAGATTTCCTCACAGTCTAAAACATGGTCCATTCATCATGTAACCTGTTCAGATTTGATAGACAGACAGATGAATGCAGGATTTTTGATGATCAATGTGTTCAGGGGCAAGCTGCTGTGACCAAATTCCATGGTCTCTGGAAATTTATTTCTGTTATTTGCTCCTTTATTTTTTAAACGATCAGCAAAACATTTCTCCCAATTATTCCATACTTTTAAAGTGTCTAAAGATTACCAGATTTATCAATCTTCATATGGTCAAATTAGTTGTTTGGCTAGAGAGAATTTGACAGAGAAACTACAGAGAGACTAAATTAATGAAGAGAAAAACTGTCTAAGATTGCCAGGTTTGTGCGACTGAAAAGCACTCTGATCGAGAAGAAGAAAACAATGTGAAGAAGAGAAGGATAATAGTTTTTCTTCCATGAAGCAAATCTGAACCATGTCATAAAATACCTTGCAAGTCAATCTACTTCATTTAGTAAATCTATACAACTCTCATAGTTTTGTTAATAAGATAACACTCACAAACCATTTCCTTCACTTTGGTGGTCACAAATATGGCTTGGCAACCACTAGGGTGCATAGATTAATTGTTCATCGTGGAAGCCTACATTCATCTAGCTTCCAGTTCTGAAATTGTTTCATCATTAAATGAAAATGTTTTTAACTGAATTGTAGATTTATCTCGTTTATCTTCATCAATTTGTGCGGAGAAAGCAGGCTTCTTCGGAGCCTTTATGCTTGTGGTCTCATTTTTTAGCATTGAGGAAACTTCCAACATAGAAGGCCTATCAATTGGGTTCTCCTGGACGCATAACAGAGCTATTTGCGGACATCTTTTTAATTTGCAGTGCGAATATTTATTGCCTAGTGATGGATCTGCAAACTCCATGCCTTTCCCATCTTTCCACAACTCATATGCCTGTAATTAACAAATTAATATCAGGTATTATCGTGTTGCATTTCAATGCTAAACTATGATCATGAGATCATAGTAAGAGTTACTGAAGAAACTTGCATACTCAAGTAGGCTTAAAT
Organism: Swietenia macrophylla; assembly: GCA_032401905.1. NCBI lineage: Eukaryota > Viridiplantae > Streptophyta > Magnoliopsida > Sapindales > Meliaceae > Swietenia > Swietenia macrophylla. The sequence continues at coordinate 9,507,856 of CP135561.1, read as the reverse complement.
TTTCATAGAGACCATGTACAATGGAAAGTCTTTTGCCACTTAATGATTTGTAGAAGTAATTCTCCGAAACTAGAAACATCAGCTTTGGTGGAGTGTATGCCTTGTCTGGCGTATTCAGGAGAAATATAGCCTCGGCATTTTGAATAATTACAATTACTGAGTAAGACATATGTAGAATAAACAAAAGCTTTGGGGGAAATCTTCTCACGTTGTTCCAACAATTCGTTCAGTGTTTGCTTCGAGATCGTCCTTTGCAAAAATTCTGGCCATGCCAAAATCTGATATTTAGGGCTTCGTATCTTCATCCAATGGAACATTGCTAGCTTTCAAGTCTCGATTAATAATGGTCAATCTTGAGTATTCTTGCAGATATAGAAGGCCCTGAGTAATCCCTTCAATGATATGAACACGTATTATCCAATCCATCTGCAGCAAATATAATTATGCAGCAGTAAAATTGTAACATATCAGATTGAATTTGAACACTATTTGCTCATTTACTGTAACTATAAAGTGTAGAAAAAGAACAGGCCAAAAATGTAGTAGTCCCAGGTTCTGTTTGGGGTGTACTCGTAGATCAGCATATGTTCTTCACTGTCAATGCAAAAACCCAAAACTCTTTCAAGATTTACATGTTGAAGCTTTGCAGTAAGCATAACCTCATTCTTGAACTCCTCAAATCCTTGTGGGGATGTCTTTGAAAGTTTCTTCACTGCTATTTCCTCTTCATCTTGCAAGATACCCTGGCAGGACATAAAAATTGAGACGTGAGAGGTTGAACATGAGGTCTAATTCTTACACCATTTAATCAAAGCCAGTATAACCTTATCTCTGAGATTGCGAAGAAATAATTGATATCAGATACTTATAACTCCTGGCAATCAAACCTAAACAAACAAGCAAACAAACAAACGGTTCTGAGCATAAAGTGTGTGCAAGTGATCAAACAGATAATTACACTAATGCTTCACATTATTTCTTACCAGCAGCTTGAGAAAGCACCCAATTATCATCAAAGGAAGCTTCCCAAGCAATGAAACCAACTAGCTTCTTTTCCTTGGCATAAGCAATCTTGGCTCTAACGGCCTGGACATCATCAAAACCAATCCAAGTTATCCCAATGGAGCAGTAATTCACCACATATGTTGCATTGTACATAAAATGAACGTAAGGGCCAGAACGCTTGATATAATTCCTGATGTTTTGGTTTGACACGAATCCATCTTCGCTAATAGCTGGTCCTTTTGCTGGTGCACCTATAAAATTCTCCTCGGGATTCACAAGTGTACATGCATAGCCATAGAAAGGCAACAACAAAACCAATTTATCAGCTCATAATCCTCCAACAATCCATACACTTATAGCACAATCAGTACTAAGAAAACTAGACGGGTCATGCAGAGCTGCATGAGGGCTGGCAAATTCCGGTGTCCGCTGAGGCACCATATATACTCAACAGATCTAACATGAACCCAATTCCAGTATTGCTGCATCGATTTTACAGGATAATTTCCTGTCATCCCTGATGCATATCCAGCCATTGCCGTCAAGATCAGCTGTTACTGGCTTGAGTTTAATCTTGTTTCCAAATCGACAGCAGCTCGCCACTCCCCAAATAGAATTCCCAGATTATCTACATCCGAGCTTGAATGTGTACTATATTGTGAAAGATCTAGGCCTTGAATGCCATACAACCTGGCTATTTTTATTGACGATTCAATGAAAGATTTTCTATGAGAAATATTCCTTAACATGAAAGAAATTGTTGAATGATTTGTATCATATCCAACGGATAGAATGGTTTTGACTGATTTGTTTCACAGTAGCTGTGAATTTGGAGGTTTTTTTTTTTTTCATCAGAAGGTGATAAAGAAATCTCGTGGGAGGTTGGATTGACAGCAGCAGCATAATAAATCAGGAGAGTGAAGAGAGCAGAATTTATTTCAGAAATAGGAAATTCGAAGACTGAATGCCAGTAACCGGCTCTGATCCATGGTTGTGCTTTTGCAGGAAGCACTTCTGAAAAGATAACAATATTGATCAGCACAATAATGATAGTTTTGAATACCATTGAAGAAATTAAGATGCTTCAAACGAGCTGTAGTGAATTTAGAGATGAAAAAAAGAAAGAACCGTACGCTTTTTCTGAGAGGAACGTTGATTTCCAGGCAAGCGTACCCTCTTTCTTTTCACTAGAAAACTATATATGCTTTTACTTGTAAGAAAAAATATCAGTGCGCTCTCCATACAATGTATGCCTGTTGCTTTCTGGTGCAATGGATGGCTGTTGCGAATTCTATCTTGAAATCGGTTCAACAATGATTCTTATTCACAATCAAGCAACCAGATAATCAAGAACACACAAACATTACGCAAAAATAAAGAACACCAACCTTTACGTTGGTTCAGCAAGATGCCTGGGGTGTGTAAAATCGGTTCTAGACTTACCATGAACCAAAATTTACTTTATTTAACAAGATATTTTAGTTTTTGATTATGTTTGATTCTTGTTTGGTTTCGATTCTAAAATAAAATATTATATTTATTAATTATCTCAATTTTATAATTTTTAATTTTAAAAAAAATCTTAAAATATTTAAATTAATGGTATTAAATTGTAGAAGTAACGAGATGTATAAATCAAAAATTAAGTTATTAAAAAATAATAAAAATAATTTATAAAAAAATTGATATATGATAATTTATTTTAAAAATATTATATTATTACTTGACTTAATATTACTTATCACAAAAAAAAATTATTTTTTATTGTATATTTATATATCTAATAATATTATACTGTATATATATCTATTTAAGATAATTATGAATTTATTGGATAATAAATATATATATATATATCATGATTTTATTAAATTATTATATAAATAATATGATAAATTAAGTTAATAAAATATTACATATATATTAGTTAATTCTTTCTATATAATGGATAAAAAATATTTTCTTTAACAAATTATTTGTTTAACTAAATATGAAAATATTTTATATAAAAATTACTTTTGTACAAATTTAATAATAAATTTTAACATTATTTGTTATATTTGAGTTTGAAGTGTTTATTTAAAATTAATTTTTTATAATTTTAATAAAAAATTTAAATATTATTATTTCATTAATTGAACAAGTTATTAAATATAAATTGTTATTTATTTTATTTTTTAAAAATAAAATAAAGTAAATAAATAATTTTTAATTTTTAAAATTGAATTGATTCCTTGGTTTGATTCTGGTTTCTTAATATTTGGAATCGAAATCTATCTTAAAAAATTAGTTCTACCCAAAACCGTTGAGAATCGACCCTAAAAAATCGATTTTGGTTACAGTCATACAAAAGACATTCATAGGTACAAAACAAATTAAAGAACTCTCTATTTGGATGCTTAGAACTCTAAGATATTCTACTCGGCTGTTGACCAGTTTTATATATATATATATATATATATATATATGTGTGTGTGTGTGTGTGTGTGTGTATGTATGTATGTATGTATATGCATTGTAACAAAAATAACCAAAATTAAAACTGACTACAAACAGTACCAATTGCTTCAAATTGCCACTACGTTTAAAATCGCTTAATACACCCTAAGCAATTCTGAGAACATCCCACAACAACGGCAATTGAGTGCTACGTAGCAATCTTAATTGGATAGAAATTTGGCTTCATTTCATTTCCAATACCTGCTCAAATCCCACTGGTTCCTTCTCAATCCTCCTCCATTTTACAATTTTTTTTTTTAATTTCCCAGTTCTATTTAAATATATTTTATAAATACTCAAAAGAAAACAGATAAATTTGATGTATTATTTATTTTTATTTTTTAATAGATAAAACTACTTAAAAATATAATGATTGATCACTTAAATATTATAAAAAGGTTAAGTCTTTTGTTTCGTAACGTATTTATTTTTACGATGGTAGGCAAAATTAACTAACTATGAAATGCTAGCCCTCCTCTGTACAACAATTGTTGGTGAATTTTACTTAAAACTATAAATTAAAGTCTCTAAGTATCTTAACAAGTGATTCCATATTATTGTAATTCATTCACAGAGAAACTATTCAAGTGTGTTGTATTATTTAAATATATATACATATATTTATATATTTCAATTAGAATAAGACCATGACAGTAAGTTTTAAAATTTAAAAACTCAACTAAAGATGAAGACAATTTTTGAGGAAAAGATTCGTGCTTATCTCTATTTAGATTAGTTGATGATCGAAGTTTTAAATAGAATGAGACGGGAAATGAAATATGGGTCAACACAAAAACAAACTTAGTTTCATCAATCTTGGTACATGCATAAACAAAGGAAAAGAAAAAAAAAACAACAATCAATATTTCTCTGATTTTGATTGTGTCACGGATTTTGATCCGTCAATACAAGATTTTCTTTTTTTTTTTTTTTTAATGTTGAGAAACAGACAGACAGAGAGAGAGAGAAACAGGGGATTTTGTTTGGATAAGCTAGTATTAGAAGAAGGAATGGGATGCCTGTTTCTGTTGTTGTAATTGTTTTTTTTTTTTCGTTTTTCTTTGGTGGGGTTCTGTTGTTGGTTATGGTGAATTTTGGTCCTTTTTTCTTTTAAAATAAATTATTATTATCATCTTTTTACTGGGATAATGAAAAGCCAATCCAAGCTGAGGAGAGATTAAAAGTCAGGGAGAGATTGGATCCGATCTAAGCGGGTGAGCTTGAAGTGGGAGATAGTAAAACAAGAGAGAGTCTTGGTTTTAGTTATGAATGTTAACCATCAAATTATAAATTTTTAAGAGTATTAATTAATAATTAAAATTAAAATTTTATTTATTTATCTAATTTTTTTATTTTAATTATTTTTTTGAATATAATTTTCTTTTTTGTTAGCACATACTCTATTTTTCTTTCACGATTTTTTTAAATTATAATTATTATTTAATAAAAATAAAAATTTATAATTAAATAATATTATTATATTGATATAATTAATTAATCTAATGATATAATAGAATTGCATATCGGAAAACAAACAGTCAAGAAAAAACAAATAGAGATTATTTTTTATTTTTATTTTTATTTTTTTAATTTTGTTTTTTGGAAACAGAAAAAAGAAAGACATCGAAACAAGTGACTGCTGCCTGATGATCTGTACAGGCTTCTATTTTTTGAATGGATGTATAGATCATGCACGACACCATCTTGTCCAAAAGTTAGATATGTCCTTCTTGCATGTCTTTTTTTGTCTTAAAAATAAATAAAACAAACGAATAAACCCACCTGCAGAGCTTGAAAAAGACCTAATAATTATAATAACCAAGTGTTTCGTGTCACAAAAATAAATAGATAAATAAATAAATAATAGAATAAAAAATTTAAAGAAAAAGACTTTAATGTAAGGAAGTATTGATTTAAAAGGTAAGCTTGATCTCTTCTCCCACTATTTTTGGACCCTTTATTGGGTTGGAACAGAATCCAATATTCTCATTAGATTGAAGGAATTTAACTGGATCTTAATTTGTTTCAATTTTGATTTATGATACAATCAAAATAGGTTTCAAAAATTAAGAATAGTTATGTTTTACTTCCAGGCTATCTGTCTGCAGGTGATACTCTCCTTCCAGGCTATTTGCTGTGTTTCTTGTGGATGAAAAAGCACAAAACCAAAGGTAAATTCTTGCAGCAATAAGTGTTTCCATTTATAACTGCCTGAGAATTTTCTAAATTCTATTTATTTATAATATGAATGAAGATTTTGGCATTTGACAATTTAAGGCCTTTCCTTCGATCTTCTATTTTTCCTGGTTTACAGAAATGGTGGATGCAGAAAAAGCATTAAATAACAAAGGAATTATTTATGCTGGCGCTGCTGATTTTAACAGCAATGTTCCGAATCTGAGAGTATATAGTTTGGTTGAAAAAGAAGGGGCTAGTGAGAAACTTTTATTCCTGAATAAACTTGGCGAAGGTGGATATGGCCCAGTTTACAAGGTAAAGTACTATCATCCTGTGATTCCTTGCCATTGTTCATCTTTTTATTTTTTTAGTTTGACACAAGAGCTTAGCCTGATGGGTACTCTCACAGCAAGGTTGATACTAAATGAGTACTGTGTTAAGTTACTGTCCTACATATTTTTCTATTCGCAGCCAGAAAGTCTAATTGATTAAATCCTCCTGAATTGGAATAAAAGATTTAGTGATCGAGTCTCCTTGAATTTATTTTAATAATTTTTCACAGGGAATATTACCAGATGGACAAGAAATAGCAGTGAAAAAACTTTCAAAAACATCCAAACAAGTATTTGAGGAGTTCAAGAATGAGATTATGTTTACTGCAAAGTTGCAACACGCAAGTCTTGTTAATAATTAAATTTGATGCAGATCTCGTTACACAGTGCAGTTCAGATTGGAAGAATCGCCTTCTTATCAATGAAGGGATTCTCAAGGGCTTCTGTATCTCCAAGAATACTCAAGATTGACTATCATTCATTGAGACCTGAAACTAGCAATATTTTATTGGATGAAGATTCGAAACCTTAAAAATTGGATTTTGGTATGGCTAGAATTTTCGCAAGCACAAGAAGGATTTGGGAACAGAGTAATTACACATTTACTCATAATTTTGTTTTATATGTTATTCATGCTCTGTCATTTACGTTACAAATTTATACAATGCAGTGGCAACATCCTCCTGAATATGCAAGAAGAGGCAATGCTCTATCAAATCAGATCTTTACAGATTTGGGTTATGGGTTTTACTTTTACAAGTTTTAAGTGGCTAAAATGTTTCCTTTCTCTATGGCCTGAAAGCAGAATCAGGCCTTCTTGAGTATGTAAGTTCATTTCACCAATTACACTATTGTTAAAACAATTTATCCTTCTGAATACATCATTGGGAACTGCTGATTAGGGGGTGACGTTCATTATGTGTCCTTTGTCGAGGTATCATTTTATTTTTTGGTTCTAATAAATTTTCTCGTTCTGTAGAACTCTGAAATATATGCGATAATTTCAGGCATGTGAGGTTTAGAAAGACGGAAAAAGCATGGAGTTTACGATTTCATCATCAGAAGATACAGATTCGTAGTGTAAATTGTTGATATGTTTGCAGATAGCTCTGTTATGTGTACAAGACGACCCAGATGTTAGGTCATCCATGTTAGAAGTTTATATGATCAGAAATGAAACCACAGATTTAATGATTCTCAAGATGCAGCTTCCAGAAAACAAGTAGATGAAAAAGAAGAAGGATATAGATTTCCTCAGAGTCCAAAAAATTGTCAGCCAATGAAGTAACATGTTTAGATTTGACAGGCAGATAGATGAATGCAGGGTTTTTGATGATCAATGTGACCAAATTCCAGGATCTCTGGAAATGCACTTCTGTTATTTGCTCTTCTTTTGTTGAAATGAGCATGAAGAGAATTTATCCCAATTATTCCATTCTTTTAGAATGTCTAAAGATTACCAGATTTATCAATCTTCATAGGGTCAAAGTAGTTGTTTGGCTAGAGAGAATTTGAAAGAGAAACTACAGAGAGACTAAATTAATGAAGGGAAAGACTGTCTAAGATTGCCAGATTTGTGCAACTGAAAAGTACCGTCATTGAGAAGAAGAAAGCAATGTGAAGAAGGGAAGGATAATAGTTTTTGTTCCATGAAACAAATCTGAACCAAATATGTCATAAAACACCTTACTAGTCATGCTACTTTATTTAGTAAATCTACATAACTCTCATAGCTTAACTAATAAGGTAACACTCACAAACCATTTCCTTTACTTTGTTGGTCACAAATACGGCTTGGCAACCTCTAAGGTGCATAGATTAATTGCTAATCGTGGAAGCCTACATTCATCTAGCTTCCACTTCTGAAATTGTTACATCATGAACTGAACATGTTTTTAACTGTATTGTAGATTTATTTCGTTCGTCTCCATCAACTTTTATGGAGAAAGCAGGCTTCATCGGAGCCTTTATGCTTGTGGTCTCATTTTTTAGCATTGAGGAAGCTTCCAACATGGAAGGTCTATCAATTGGGTTCTCCTGGACACATAACAGAGCTATTTGCAGACATCTTATTAACTTGCAGTGTGAATATGTGTCGTCTAGTGATGGATCTGCAAACTCCATGCCTTTCCCATCCCTCCACAGCTCATATGCCTGTAATTAACAAATTAATGTCAAGTATCATTGTGTTAAATTTTAACGCTAAACTATGATCATGAGCTCATTGTAAGGGTTACTGAAGAAACTTACATACTCAAGTAGGCTTAAATTTTCATACAGGCCATGTAAAATGGAAAGTCTTTTGCCACTTATGATTTGTAGAAGTAGAACTCCAAAACTATAAACATCAGATTTAGTGGAGTATACGCCCCGTCTGGCGTATTCAGGAGAAATATAGCCTCTGCATATTGGATAATTACAGCTACCGAGTAAGATATATATGCAGAACAAACAAAAGCTTTAGGGCAAATATTCTTACATGGTTCCAACAATTCGTTCAGTGTTTGCTTCGAGATCATCCTTTACAAAAATTCTGGCCATACCAAAATCTGATATTTTAGGTTTCATATCTTCATCCAATAGAACATTGCTAGCTTTCAAGTCTCGATGAATAATGGTCAATCTTGAGTATTCTTGCAGATATAAAAGGCCCTGAGTAATCCCTTCAATGATATGAACACGTATTCTCCAATCCAAAAGGGACCGTCTAATGGGATCTGCAGCAGTAAAAATGCAACACATCAGATTGAATTATGATCGATATTATTGAATTATGATCAATATTTGCTCATTTACTGTAACTATGAAGTACAGAAAAAAGAACAGACCAAAAATGTAGCAATCCAAGCTTCTGTTTGGCATGTATTCGTAGATCAGCATATGTTCTACTCTGTCAATGCAAAAACCCAAAACTCTCGCAAGATTTACATGCTGAAGCTTTGCAGTAAGCGTAACCTCATTCTTGAACTCCTCAAATCCTTGTGTGGATGTCTTTGAAAGTTTCTTCACTGCTATTTCCTCTCCGTCTTGTAAGATACCCTGGCAGGACATAACAATTGAGACGTGAGAGGTTGAACGCGAGATCTAATTCTTACATCATTTGATCAAAATCAGCATTACCTTGTAGACAGGACCATATCCGCCCTCCCCAAGCTTATTCTCAACTGAAAATCTGTCTGTGGCTGCCAGAATATCAGCCAAACTGTATACTCTCAGATTGGGAGCATTGCGGTTGAAATCTCCAGCATGTGCAGCTCTATTGTTTGCACTCTTCTTTGACGTACTAGCTGCGCTACCCGATGTCCCTAATATCAAACAAGAAAAATCGAAGATGGGAGAAAAAGGCTTCAATTCCCAACTCCCCCCAGTTTACAGAAGTGAAACTATCCTAACCATCCTGTTTTGTTAATGAAATACTTAAAACTGGAAACACTTCATTACCTTGTAATTTGTGCTTTTTCATCCAAAAGTTATACAGCAAATAGCCCAGGAGGAGAGTACCAGCAGCAGTTATAGGCACACCAATTGCGAACATCTGCCACTTTTTTCGTACGTGGTCTGACGCCTGCCCCGTAACGGAAGATCCATTCTCATTATCTTCCTCGGCTGAAAAATTAAGCCATTTACCTATATGTTATTTAATTACAGCTGACATAAATATCTTAATTAGTTCGTTTCGATAAAATTGTTTCAAAGTTCACAATTTGTGTTCTGGATTATGATATCTTTACTAAACATCACAAGTTTTTATCCCTGAGATTGCGAATAAATCCTTGACATGTCAGATACATATGACTATAGGCAGTTAAACCTAAACAAACAAACAACCTGTTCCGGGCAGTGGTCATAGAGTGGAAGTGATCAAACAGATAATTGCAGTACGTGAAGCATTGTTTCTTACCTGCAGCTTTTGAAAGCACCCAATTATCATCAAAGGAAACTTCCCAAACAATGTAACCAAGTAGCTTCATTTCCTTGGCATAAGCAATCTTAGCTTTAACGGCCTGGACATCATCAAAACCAATCCAAGCTGTCCCAATTGAGCAGTAATTCACCGCATATGTTGCATTGTACATAACATGAACACTAGGGTTATAATACTCGATGTACTTCTTGATCCTTTTGTATGTCACAAGCCCATTTTCAGTAATAGCGGGTCCTTTTGCTGGTGCACCAATGGAATTGTCCTCAGGATTCACAAGTTGCCATGCGTAGCCATAGAAAGGAAACAACAAAACCAACTTATCAGCTGAAAATCCTCCATCAATCCATACTCTTATAACATAATCAGTACTAAGAAAACTAGATGGGTCATGCAAAGCTGCATGAGGGCTGGCAAAGTCCGGTGTTCCCTCAGGCACGATATACTCAGCAGATCTAACATGAACCCAATTCAAGTATTGCTGCATTGATTCTACAGGATAATTTCCTGTTGTTCTCCTTGGCGTATATCGAACCCCTGCCGTCAAGATCAGCTGTGACTGGCTCGAGTTTAATCTTTCTTCCAAATCGACAGCAGCTCGCCACTCTCCAAATAGAATTCCCAGATTATTCATATCAGAGCTTGTATTTGAAGTATATCGTGTAAAATCTAGGCCTTGAAAGCCATAAAACCTGGCTATTCTTATTGAGGATTCAATGAAAGATTTTCTATGAGAAATATTGCTTACCATGAAAGAAAATGTTGAATGATTTGTATCATATCCAACGGATAGAAGGGTAGTGACTGATGGGTTCTTTTGTTTCACGGTGGCTGTGAATTTGGAGATTTGCATTTCATCAAAAGGTGATAAAGAAATCTCGTGGGAGGTTGAATTGACGGCAGCAAAATCATAAATAAGGTGAGTGAAGAGAGCAGAATTTATTTCTGAAATAGGAAATTCTAAGCCTGAATGCCAGTAACCGGCTCTGATCCATGGTTGTGTTTTTGCAGGAAGCACTTCTGAAAAAATAATAATATTGGTCAGCACAACAATGATAGTTATGGATACCATTGAAGAAATTAAGATGCTTCAAACAAGCTATATTGATTTTGGAGATGAAGAAAATGTTTTATACTAGTGTTATCCAAGATCCATAATTTTACTTGGCAGTAATTATGGGTCACAAATTTTAAAGAAGGTGACCAATCTTCTCTATGCTTGACTTCCAGGCGGACGATAACAACTTATGCATTCACGTTCTCGGACATATTTTTGAAGCAAAGTCATTGCACAAATGTCGATATTTCACTGTAAGAAAGGCAAAAAGTCTTGTCCTTTGGAAAACAACACGAGGTACAACAGTGAAAAAGAAAATCCCGTGCACGTTTTCTTAGAGAAACGTTGATTCCAGGCAAGCATACCCTCTGTCTTTTTACTAGAAAACTATACATGCTTTTACTCGGAAGAAAAAATACCGAGTATCCTCCGCATAATGTATGATCTTATCTTTTTATTAAAATTTTGTTCAAAAATAAAAACTATATTCTCTTTTGATTAACTGAGAAGGAACAAATGCTCCGTAAAATATATACGAGGTTTTGATATCTTGTTGTGAAAGTAAAAGGATCATTCCAACTTTGAAGGGCAATTTATTTAGTTACAGTTTTCAGCTTGATAGTGTTCTGTTGTTCAATCTTTAAGTTGATTTGAGTCCACGAATAGTTGGTTTAGCTTCGTTGCTGGAAAAACTCAAGTATCTGTGGCTGCAATACAGTGTTTTTTTTTCCCCAGTTCCTTTTTAAGTTTCATGAACTCAAATTTATAGCTTCATCCTCAGAGGGAGAATCATAGATCATTGCGTAATTAATCACTCCAAACTTTAAAAAAAATTCAACAATCTCAAAAGATCTACATTCATCTGTCTTCCACTTCTGAAACTGACACATCATTAACGGAATATATTTCCATTTTTCAAAGTAGGTTTGTTTTGATCATCTTCATCAACTTGTTTTAAGAAGGCAGGTTTCTTCGGAAACATTATATGCATGGTTTCATTTTTGAGCATGGAAGAAACTTGCAACATGGAAGGTGTGTCATTTGGGTTCTCATGGACACACGGCAGAGCTTTTTGCAGACATCTCATTAATTTACAACAGCAGTATGTATAGTCCAGTGACGGCTCCACAAATTCCGTGCCCAAGAAGGCTTAAATTTTCAGTCAAAGCATATAAAAAGGAAACTCTTTTGCCACTTCTGATCTGGAGAATTAGAATTTCAAAGCTATAAACATCGGACATAGTCGAGTATAGGCCTCTTCGTGCGTATTCAGGAGGAATATATCCTTTGCAATGGATAATTAGCAAATAATGAGTAAAGACATATATGCAGAACAAACAAATTAAAGCTTGAGTAACAGATATCATTTAGGAGAAATGTATATGTACTTACTGTGTTCCAACAATTTGTTCTGTGTTTGCTTCAAGATCTTCTTTTACAAATATCCTAGCCATACCAAAATATGATATTTTAGGTTTCATGCATTCATGTAATGGAACATTGGTAGCTTTTAAGTCTCGATGAATGACGGCCAATCTCGAGTATTCTTGCAGATATAGAAGGCCTTGAGTAATTCCTTCAATTATATGAGCACGTTTTTCCCAATCCGAAATAAACACAGACAAATAATTAGAAAAAAGTACATGAGTTTCCATTTGGCATGACTTCCATTCACTGATCACAGCATAAGAATGCGATATTTGTTGAAAAGATTTGGAGTGAATGGCGACAATTAATAATAATTAAACAGAAAAAAAGTCAAAATCTAGCTCCTTCCTCACGGCGGTATGCCGCTGGCTGCCGGTCAATTGTCACAAACTAAGTCAACCCAAGCATGTTCTCTCTTTTCTACTCGTTGATGCTTGCTGAAAACAAACTACGGAAAATTGATTTTTGGCAAATCAAAAGTCAATAAGTCAAGCCAAAAAAGACGACTTGAGGGTGTGTGAAGCACGTTAAAATATAGAAATTATTTATATATTTTAAAACTTTTCCAAAATATAATTAAATATTTAGTATTAGTTGTAAAACACTTCAAATACTTGTTTATAGAAAATTGCTTTTCGGATCAACATATTAGTTGAAAAAAAAAAAAAAAGCAGAAGAATTTATAGTTGTTTATATATTAGTACTAATTAGGTAAGATAAAGTGGGTTTTGTGGACTAACTAGATTCATAATGAATCCGGTTCGATTGACAGACATGGCCTGGTAAAAGTTAATTGGCATAATGTTTGTATTAGATATTTGATCATTCTATGCATATGGGCTGTGGAAAGATGGCATGGGCATGGAGTTTATGGACCCCTCACTAGACGATTCATGTTCGTCGTGTAAATCAATGAGATGCATGCAAATGGCTCTGCTCTGTGTACAGGAGAACCCAAATGATAGAACTTCCGCGTTGGAAGTTTATTCCTTCCTCAAAATGAAAACCACAGATATAGCGTTTCCGGAAAAGCCTGCTTTCTCAAATCAAGTTGATGAAGGTGAAGAGAATGAATCTACTTGGCAATGCTTAACAAGTTCATTCAATGATGTAACAGCGTCAGAAGTGGTTGCTAGATGCTGTAGGCTTTCTAGATTCCCAATTAATTTTGAAGAGTTTACCCGTAACAATTTACTCAATGCTCGGAAATGAAAGCATAGATTTCGGGATCCTGAGACAGCCAGCTTCTGGAAACAAGGAGATGAAGAAGAAGAAGAATGTAGGCATTTGATACGTTCAATGTGTTCTCCTTAAAAGTGAAAAGCTGCTCTTAATTGTCAAAATTGATTTCATTTCTTTCTTATGTGACTTCAATTTTGCAAAATAAATCTTTATTTTGGACTGCCTAAACCCAATACATATTTGGAATTATCTGAAGACACACCAATTAAAACATCGTCGGGTTTACAAATGACCATGTGCATTGATCTAGAGAAATGAAAATGATGAACTTTTCAGCTTCAAATTAATACCGCAGGGAAAACATTAGACTTGTTTACCAAGTCTTTATGGTTAGGGTTTTCACATTAAAATATTGTTTCTTAATGTGTGTGTAAACTGATTAATAGTTCTAAAAGATTTGGGTTTGTTTTAATTTAGACAAAGTAATGTCTGCCTATATTTTTGTTCAATGTTTAAGACTCGCTTTATTTGCCGTCTAGGACGGTCGCTCAAGCGCCAGGCAATTGTCAGGCGCAATGTTTTTGAAATATACAATCTCACATGATTTATCCTTTTCTTTTAATTTACTTACAGCAAATATTTTGATCACTGATGAGCCAATCTAAAAAATCCTAACAATTTGGAAATGCGTCAACTTCTGAGAACAGGGTCTTGTTGTCAATGGTTACCAATTGAAATTCTTTAACTATTAACCTGTCATTGATGATGTAGATTATATGTTAATTGTTAAAAAATTAAGTTGACAATAGATCAGTAGCCAGTGGAAGAAGGGACCCAAAACCTGTAAAAGATTGGATGATGAAGGTCAAGTACGTAAAGCTTTCTCATCTCAGAATATAACCATAGATTTTATCCAAGCAGCTTTTTCTTCATCAATGGTATCCAAATTTATCCTTTTCGTTTCCAAATCTTGTTACGCTTAGAATTTGGCTCTCCAAAAGCACAAACTTGGATCAGGGCTGGATATTGTTATTCAGGCAATGGTTTCCCCCTCTCAGCCATAAATTCTGCTCTGTTTACTCACCTTATTTGCTCTTTTGCTGAAAATATTAATCTCTCCTCCTACCAAATCTCCTTGTCTCCTGATGAAGAAAACAAATTCGCCAATTTCACAGAAACTGTGAGAAAAAAGAACCCATCAGTTACAACAATTCTGTCCATTGGAGAAGCATATGTAGATGATTCAACGTTTTCTTCTCTGGTGAGAAATTCTTCTCACGGGAAATCGTTCATTGACTCCTCAATAAAATTAGCCAGGATTTTTAAGGCCTGGACCTTGCATGGTCATATCCCAACACAACTTCTGACATTCTCAATGTGGGTGTTCTCTATGAAGAATGGCGAGCTGCTACAGAACTAGAAGCCAAGAACTCCAGCCAGACACAGTTGATCTTGACTGCAAGGGTTCCTTATTCGCCAGGGGAAACTTTCGGAAGTTTTCCTACGGTCTCGATACAACGAAACTTGAACTGGGTTCACGTTGTCGCTGCCGAGTATTTCTCTTCCGAGCGGACAAACTTTACTGAAGCTCATGCAGCTCTATACAATCCAAGTAATATGCTTAACACTGATTATGGGATAAGGGCTTGGATTGAAGGAGTATCAGCTGATAAGTTGGTTTTGACTCTGCCTTACTATGGCTACGCATGGACGCTTGTGAATCCTGAGGAAGATTTTATTGGTGCAGCAGCTAAAGGTCCAGCGATTTCTGATGATGGATTTATGAACTATAAGGATATCAAGAATTACATAAAGCAATTTGGAGCTGAAGTTATGTACAATTCAACATACGTGGTGAATTACTGCACAACTGGGACAACTTGGATTGGTTTTGATGATGTTGTGAGTTGTGAAAACGAAGGTTTCTTATGCAAAGGAAAAGAAGCTGCTTGGTTACTGTGTGTGGGAAGTCTCTTATGATGATAATTGGGTGCTTTCACAAGCTGCAGGCAAGCAATAGTTCTTCCCATTCGTATGAATAATTTAATTTCCAAGCATGGAAACTATGACAGCTCTATTGTCCATGGTGAACTATGTTTCAGCTGAGGTTGAGAATAATGGAAGAAATAAGGGGAGGCCATTAGCAATCATTTTGCCTACGACATCAGCTTGTATTCTCCTACTGGGCTGTTTGCTGTATTACTGTTGGATAAAAGATCCCAAATCAAAAGGTGAGGATTATCAATCTTTTATTACAGTTACGGGAATGAAGAAGTTGGTAAATTAGAGCCTTTTTCTCCATCAATTCTGCTCATTTTGTTTGTCACTAAAGCATGGAAGCGCAGAGGAGATAATCAAGCTGATGCTGGTGATTTTAACAAAAATGCCCCTAACCTGAGAGTATACAGTCTTGCTGATATCCAGGCAGCTACTGAGAATTTTTCAATCGAAAATAAACTTGGAGAGGGTGGATATGGTACTGTCTACAAGGTAATATTGATTATGGTCGAATGGTGTTAGAACCAAAGTCTCGTGTTCAAACTCTCATGTTTTGATTGTATTCTTCTGCCAGGGTACATTACCAGATGGACAGGAAATAGCAGTGAAGAAACTTTCAAAGGCATCCACACAAGGCTTTGTGGAGTTCAAGAATGAAGTCATGCTTACTACAGAGTTACAACATGTAAATTTTTTTCAGAGTTTTGGGATTTTGTATTGACAAAGAAGAACAGATGCTGATTTACGAACGCATGCCAAACAGAAGCTTGGACTGCTATCATTAAATGACCAAATATTGATCATAACTAAAATTATCGGGTGCGACCATTCTCACTTTATAAAAATGTGAATTTATTTGGTGTAAATTTGCATTTTAAAAATGAGAATGTCTGGGAGAAAGGATCATCGCTTATGATAAAACTTGATGCAGATCCCATTAGACGTTGGAGTTTGGATTGGAAAAAACGTGTTCATATCAGTGAAGGGATTACTCAAGGCCTTCTGTACCTCCAAGAATACTCAAGATTGACTATTATTCATAGAGACCTGAAAGCTAGCAATGTCTTGTTGGATGATGATATGAAGCCTGAAATATCGGACTTCGGAATGGCTAGAATATTTGCAAAAGATGATCTTGAAGCAAACACAAACTGAATTGTTGGAACACAGTAACCAAGCTAGCATCTATATATATATATATATATATATATCCTCTGATCTGAAGCTATTAATAAAATTCAAAATAATTGTTACGTACAGGAAACTTAACCTTCCATAATTTAGGTGGCGTTGCCAACTATACAAGTACAATAATAAAATATAATATAAACAAGAGACTTGGCTTTCTACAATATTTAAGAGGCAGTGCCTACCATATTATCATAATAATAAAAGTAGGAGGTTTAGTCTTTCATTATATCTAGGAGGCAGTGCCTAACATAATAGAAAAAGAAAAATAAATAACACAGAATTTATGTGAAAAACTTCCAAATTAATTGAAGTAAAAACCACAGGTAGTATAGAATAATTCACTATAAAAAATGAGTTTACAACTTCTCTTTTAATACCATTCTCTCAAATATTTTGGAGAATGCATTTAACCACAGTTTTTGTAATATTCTGAGAAAAATTAAGAAGTTATGAGAAGGAGATGAATTAAATTGAAATGAAATAGAATTATATGGGATGAAAAAAATTGAAGTGGAAAATGCGCTTATTTATAGTGAAAATGGCCACTGCACTTCGCCCAATCATATTCTTCGATTTTTTCCGCCTCAATCTGCCTTGCGACTAAATCAAATTGAATTTGATTTTGGTTACGCCCGTAATTGAAAGCAAAAGTGATTACAGACGAACAAGTTAATTTGACTTCTTCTTCCTTCTGTCATGCATATTCATTACATAAACAAAAGTAATTAGCTGTTGAACGGGAATGTATATCGTCTCAAATCCAAATTTTATAACATGCAAATGCCGGCACCTGTAAGTCATTACACTGATATGTGACCATCTGCGTTAGATGAGAACACACGCTCTCTCTCTAGATATAACCGATGTTAATATGATGATTTCAGTCATATGAGCTGTGGAATGATGGGAAAGGCAAGGAGTTTATGGATTCAACACTAGCTGACTCACAATCCTCTTGTAAATTGATGAGATGTTTGCAGATAGCTCTGCTATGCGTGCAGGAGAACGCGAATGATAGACCTTCCATGTTGGCAGTTAACTCCTTGCTGAAAACTGAAACCATAGCTATAATGATTCCCAAGAAGCCTGCATTTTCGATACAAGCTGTTGAAGATGAAAAATATAAATCTACAACATCGCTGTCGGAAAAATTTTCAACTAATGAGCTTACGGTTTCAGAAATATTGCCTAGGTGAATTATGTGGTGTAACATCTGTAATAGAGCACAAGAAGGAATTTATTTAAATATCTTTGATAATTTTTTATTCTACATGTAGAATGTAATTCAAATTTTCAGTTTTTTCAGTTAAAGAAGACGTGGCAACAAAGTTTAATTGAAGTTGGAATGTCAGCAGTCTATTGGTGCTGTGCTGCGTGAGTTTGTTGTTTCGTTTATTGATTGTAATTGAATGAAAACTGAATACCAGATTATATAAAGCGGCATGCCTTGTTTCTTTGTGGGATCACCGAGGGAAAAAGATTGAGAAGTGAGAAAGAAAGAGAGAGCTTTGATTGTCTGTTAAAAAGTTCTCTGGAGATTCTTGTATTCTTGGAGATTGAATAGAAAAGAATTCAAGTATTGTTCTCTGAAGTTTATCTTTACTGTTCTTGATTGATATTTTTTCTTTGCTCATCTCTTTAATGCTTAAGATGCGGGTGAATTGTTACTGACAAAACAAGTTACAGAGGAAGTCAACGTAAGGTGGTTTATTTTAGACCAAACCTCTTGGGACTTGTAAAAATATCCAAAAAGCAAATATATTAAAACCATGGACAAAGTTAGGAAATAAATGTGGTAAGTTTCCCAGACATTTACATATGGGAGTGCAAGTTCATATTCTAGCTCTATATACTCCAAAAAACATTCTTTAAGCAGCATGAGCCAATGGTATCCACACCTGTAAGCTTGGTTTTCCATGTTTTGCTCTCCTTAGAAATTTACCCTGTGAAAGCAGAAAAGTGGATCAGAGCTGGTTACTGGGATTCAAGAGACGAATTCCCCATTTGAGCATAAATTCTTCTCTCTTTACTCACCTAATTTGCTCTTCTGCTGATGTCGATTCCACCTTCTACCAGCCGTATTTATCACCATATGATGCAAAACAATTCTCCAACTTCACACAAATTGTGAATCCAAAGAACCCATCAGCCATTACAATTGTAGTAGTCATTGCACTTATATTACAGTGATCGATGGGTTCATTTGTTTGAAAAGTTCTGCGAAGTTGGAGAATCATTTTTCGTCACATGGTGATAAATATAGCTGGTAAGAGGAGGAATTGATATCAGCAGAAGAACAAATTAGGTGAGTAAAGAGAGCAGAATTTATGGTCGGAACGGGGAATTTGGGTTTTGAATACCAGTACACAGCCCAGATCCATGTTTTTGCTTCGCGTGGTGTAATTCTAAACAGAGAAAAACATGGAAGCCGAGGCTGTTAATTATGGATACCATTGGTGTAAGAAGAAATTACAGTAGATACCAAACACAGAGTAATAATTATAGAGAAGTACGAGTTTCCATTTGGCGTGACTTCTATACTGGTTACAGGATAAGAATTCATATTTGTTGAAAAGAATTGGAATGAACAATGATAATTAATAATTATGAAAAAAAAGAAGTTTTGCTGCTACCTCACGGCTGTATGCCTGCTGGTCATGGGGCCACAAACCGAGATCAATTGAGAAAAAATTTGTGGCTTCTAAGGTTACTGTATGATTGCCGGTCATTCCACAGTACCTGAATTTTTGGATATTAATGGATTATTAGCAATGATCCTTGAGTTTTTTTCAACGAAACTAAGGGATTTCTTTTTCCTGGTTGTATCAATGATTTATAATGATGCAATGGTAAATATGGCCGCTATTGAACTTTGAATGAGTCTGTCTTTAGTTAATTATGGCCTTCTATTCTTCCACGAGGTAAGTACAAAAGGAATGATTTGTCCATCGCATGAAAGATCAGACTGTGCCATCAATTTCCCAAGCCAGCCAAGGTATAGCAAACCCGTAGAGCCAAGACACCCGAATAACCAGTATCTACGGGTACCAGTTACAACAACAAAATCATCGATGCAACGCAACAGCTGAAGTGATCCACTATTAGTAGGTGGCGGCATTGCCCTCAAGCCTGCCCTAGCTCCGGTGCAAGATCAATGCATTATGCCTGGATATACAGCGGATGCCTTATACAGATGCTCTTCCAGGGCTTTTGAAGCGTCATCTGCGAGACTTTAGGTGAAGAATTTCTTGATTTCCATTCCCATGTTGAGCCGACAAATAAATTACGGGTACCTGGACGGAGAGCCATTCATGTGAAGGTATGGGGATGTCCGAGGGGTAAGCTTCCCAGAGAGTTCTGTTAGCATGTCTGCCTTCGCATCTATACAGACGATCATTGCATCGTATTCCCCTAAACAGAAAAATACAAATTAATTCCATCTGCAGAAAATGCATATTCTGAATTTAAGCATACTTAAGTTCGGGAGATATAAATAAATAGCAACTCAGGAAATTCCAGTACGATTTAAACATGTTTACGCATTAGATATTCTGTGTCTCTCCCAGTTGGCATGACGGTTTCCAGTGTAAGATCAAATTATGACATACGAGCTAAACATGAACCTCTTTTTGACGGTATTCAAAATAGCAAATGCAACTAAATAAAAAGGCTGAAACAACAGCATGAGAGGTACCTTCTAATTCAAGTAGATTACTAATAGATTTCGCTGGAGACAATACTCCTCTCCAAAGCAGAGGAGAACAGATGATGTCACTAAAGCTTTACATGCTAAGCAAAATCCCTAGCAACTAACCACAAAACAAAGAAAAATTACAAAAAAGAACAGAAAACTCACTGTAGTGAATATCAGTGAGTTAACTTTTCATGCCCGAAGATAGTGCCGAGGATTCACATTCACAGCGTCGGGCATATAGAAGGCTGTGTTGAGAGGAACACATGTATTAGGAGGATTCCTTACCAATTGTCTCTATTCTGCAACTGGAAATTAAGGCA
Organism: Swietenia macrophylla; assembly: GCA_032401905.1. Taxonomy (NCBI): domain Eukaryota; kingdom Viridiplantae; phylum Streptophyta; class Magnoliopsida; order Sapindales; family Meliaceae; genus Swietenia; species Swietenia macrophylla. The sequence goes on along the minus strand of CP135561.1, from coordinate 9,487,050 downwards.
GTTCTGAGTAGTCCCATGTTGGATGGCTCATATCTTAAGACAATCATCTGTTAGGTAGGATTCCAAGATGGTTGGGTAATCTATCGTGGTTAGAAGATATAATGATGCCAACCAATCATCTTGCAGGTCCAATTCCAATAAAGCTTTGCCAGGTTGATTTTCTCGAAGTTTTAAACGTTTCAAACAATGGTATCTCCGGGAGTTTACCGTCTTGTTTCAGTCTATCAAACAACTTCATGACTTATCTAGAAACAAGATAGAAGGGCAAATTGAAGATGTATTCTGTTACAGCTCTTGCATGGTGACCTTAGATCTAAGCTTTAATCGTTTAAATGGGAGTATTCCAAACTGGATTGATAGACTTTCTCAATTAAACTACCTTGTATTTGTTCAATAATAATCTCGAAGGTGAAGTGCTAGCTCAGTTATGTCAGTCCGGTTGGTGGATCTATCTCGTAACAATTTTTCTGATCGATTTCCAACTTGTTTGGTTAACCATGCTAGTCCTCCGCTAGCAGCTGAGGCTTCATCTCCAACTGGACCTTCTACGAGAAGTGAAGAAACTACGCCGTTTACAACAAAACAGAAGTCCTATTATTAACTTAATTATTCAATATTTTAGTGGTATGTGATTAATAACATAGCTTGTTTCATCAAAATTCTATTCTCAATAAGAAATTTTCAATGTGATGAAGAATATTTCCTGTAATTAATGGATAGTTGATTTCACTCCAATACCTTGCCCTTTTGAACTTTTTTTCTTCTTGTTTTTCCTACGCAACACAAATTGATTAACTTACAATTCTGCCAAAACCTAGTAAAAATTTAACTTCAAATGATAGGAAAAAAAGATTGACCTTCTTTGTTCATATTTTTTATAACTCCAAGAGAAATTGACAGGTCAAGATTGATAAAAAAAAAATATATATTAAGCATATAATAAATAATTTTTATTAAACAATACGGCCGCAAGTATATAATTACATCTTACATAAAATAAAATATGAGTTGATCTCAAGTTTATAAATAAGCAGTATCATAAATTAGTTTTTTGAGTTAATGATAAATGTTGTGGCGTGTTTAACGTATTAAAACTCTTAAGAAAGGAAAAAGTTGTAATAAAAATATTAAAAAATACATATTCAAACCCGTGTTGAGGAAAGTGCACGTGTCTTTGTTGAACAAATTGATCAATGGATATATAAGAACAATATTTTAGAGTAGAAAAGTACTTAAAATGCTTTCATATAAATTTTCACAATTAAGAGATAATTTTATTTTCTATTATTGTGATAAATTATTTAACAATTAAAATAATCAAACTTCACGTACGGGAATTAGTTTCTAGGCTAACTTAGAATTCAAAAGTTAACTAATAAAACAAATATAGAAAATGTATTAACTTAAAGAAAAAGTTTGATTTGCCTTTCATGAAAATGATTGGACTTTAATTCAAATTTTGACTCTATAATACGGCATCTTTTAATCAAGACATCATTTGGTACTACTAGACACTTACCTATATATTAAATCAGTCAAGTTTAAAATAATTTTATATGTTTATTTAATTTTAGTGTTCTATTGCTACCATAAATATATATTAAAAAAATACCTGGCAAATCTTCTTTAAGCAAATGTAATATATATATATATATATATATATTAGAATAAAAAAAAACATTTCAAATGCTTTTAATGAATTTTTTTTTTTAAAAAATAACTTTTAATGTCAAGTGACAATTTTATTTTTAATCACATTTTATTACGAGTGTTAATTTTTAGATTGATTTAAATTTTAAAGTTTTTTAATAAAACAAATATAAAAAATTTGGTTTGTTTTTTATGTGTGCTAATTTTTTAACTCGACAAAGACTTTAAAGTCACCTAATAAAATAAATATAAAAAATATTTTGGCTTCCAAAGAAAAAAGAAAGTTTGATTGGCTTTCATGAAATTATTTAGAGTATTTTTTGGGTTTTCAAGAAAGAGAAATTTTATTTTGTAAAAAAATTTTGTATATACATATATTTTTTTAGAAAGAAAAACTACACAATTGTAGAATATTATTACAAGTATCAATTTTTAGACTGACTTAGATTTTAAAGTCATCTAATCAAACAAAAGTGGAAAATGTATTAACTTTCAAAAAAAGAAGAATGTTTGATTGGTTTTCATTCAATTATTTAGAGTATATTTTGGGTTTCTAAGAAACAGAAAGTTAATTTTGTGGAAAAATTTTGTACATAGATAGAGAGGTATGCTTTTCCAAAAAAGAAGACTACACAATTGTGGAAAATTATTCAACACGCATAACACTCAAAGATGCCGAAGGGACCATCAATTCAAGACCAAGTTGCTTAAGGTATTTGCTCAAGCCGTGTTTTTTGCTTTCATGAAATTAATGTGTATGAAAAGTGAGGGTCAGACTTTTCAACTTGGTTGCCATCTAATCAAATTAGATGTTTTCTAATTAAAGTTTATGAACATTCTTATTATATTGTGGCTCTTTTTTGGTATGCTTTTTTAAATTTATTATTTTTATATATGTTTGCTTAGTTACTTATAATTATATATTTTTTAATTTAAATTATATTTGATATTTTTATACTTTTATTAATTTACAAAAACGATAATTAAAGAACTTCATAAATATTTATTTTTATTTCACAATTTTTATTACTCAAATTTTATCAATAAACAATTTAATCAAGATTTTGCACGTAGGAATAGGTATACTTTTCTAAAGAAGAAAGCTACATTTGTGGAAAATTATTCAATATGCCAAATAGAAAAGGATGTCAAGGAGACTATCAATTCAATTCAAGACCCAAGGCTTGCAAATACCGCGTTATTTGCTTTCATAAAATTAAGTGTCAGCGTCAAGTATAACAAAATAGTCGAATCTTTAGAGAAAACACCTCTGCTAAACTGAAAATTGATTGGATCGGGAAAAATTATGGGCTTACGGAAGTTAATCTTTAATTTAGACAATTATGGGCCTACAGCATTTAATGTTTAATTTAGACTAAAAATTTAGACTTATTTTTGCATTTATTTTTAAAATTTAAAATTCTATTTTACAATAAATATATATTGAATAATTATAAAACTTTAATTTATACTCTACTTTCACTTCTTTAAAATTTAACAATTTTTTAAAATTTTTATTTTATCGTTAAAATTTGACAATTAATAAGGATACGGTTTAAATTCTTTTATAAGCTTTTATATATTTATAAGATCAAAAATATTAAAAATAATGATTCAAGAAGATAATTTAACATGTTAATTTATAAAATAATAAAAATTATTTTATAGAATAAAAGATTGTGAGAAAAGACACATATTTAAAGTCACTTAATAAAACAAGCATGAAAAAGAATAGCAATAAATGAAAAAGAAAGGAACCGGAAGAATATGGTCAAGTCAATTAAAGCTGGATTGCATTCATATTCTGCTGTTATAAATAGCGTGAGCCACTTCTTGTTCGTTGCAGATCAGAGTGGTATTGATTACTTTAAAACTTAAGATGATGGGTTCAAAATGTGTGTGGGTGAAGTTACTGTTTTTTTTGTTTGTGTTCGGTTTAAATGAAAATTGCTGGAGCGAGGGATGTCGGGAGGAAGAGCGATTAGCTCTCCTCCAACTTAAACATTCCTTCAATGATCCTTACATGCTTAGAAACTGGATGGAGGGAGATGAAAATTCTGATTGTTGCCTGTTGGATGCAGTTGAGTGCAGCAACACCACAGGCAGAGTGAAAGAACTGAGAATTCCTGGTATTAGGTATTGGAAATCAGGAGAGTGGTATTTGAATGCTTCTTTGTTCTCTCCGTTCCGAGAACTAGAGCTACTCGATTTAGGGTACAACAACATAGCCGGTTTTGTTGAGAATGAAGGTCTGTTATTTTTCTCCCTCATAATTTCAACACTTTGTGATGATATTTTATGTCTTAAATATTTTCGGATGAATTCAGAAAATTGAAGAATTTTAACATTTAATCACGAAACCACACGATTCTTAGATATTCTGCATGCATATTTTTTTATCTCTTCTTTGTTTTAGATAAAGAGTATGAGATTATTTGGTGAAATAAGTTTTTAAGGACTTGTGTACGTATTAAGAAGAATGCCTATGCAGGTTTTGAAAATTTGTTATCTTAGAGCATTTTTGTCGAAAATCTTTACTTAGATTAGACTATATATTATTGATGAGATTCATCCATAAAAGAACTCGTTCTCATGAGATTGTTTGATTTGTTGCAGGTCTGGAGAGGCTATCAAGCTTGACCAACTTGAAGTTTCTCTATTTAGGGAGAAACATGTTCAACAATAGTATCTTTTCGTCTCTCGAAGCTCTTTCATCGTTAACAAATTTGAGTTTGTATGGTAATAGATTGGAAGGAACAATTGATATAAAAGGTACGCTTGATTCTTCTCCCGTCTTTATGGATGTCATTCAACTTTATAATAAGCCAATAATAATATAATTAATTTATTCTTTTTTTTATTCTTTTTTTTTTAAATATGTTAAAATATAAAGATAAAAAAATTTAAAAAAAATTACGACTCCCACAGAATTATTAATTGTGAGAAATAAATAATTTAAATGGTAAAGTTCTATCAAATGACTATCACATTTTTTTCAATTAATAGTTATTTAGATTCATTTCTAATAATAATTCTTTGCAGGTTTGAATAAGTTGGAGCTTCTTGATTTAAGTAGTAACAATATTTCATTTTGTCATTTGAAAGGTAAATATATTTTCTTATTTTATCTTTATATTTGTGGATCTCTTTGGCTTCAATTGAGAAACTTTATCAACATACTTGTTCAATATACCATTACTTAATTTGAATCTTGTTAAATTTTAATTAATGCTATTTAGTGGTTGCTCATGAGTTACAATGCAAAAAATTCTTATTGGAATTTTACTTTTTCAAAAAATAAATATATAGATCTATGAGATAACTTCTAGTAATTAATAAAAAATATTTAAAAATACATAATTAAATAAATATTTTATTTTTAAATAACTATTGCATTAGAAAAATTATCTTCTCTATAGGTTAAATAAAAATATTTTATTTCTATTACTCATCATATCAAATGATTATCACACGTATTTTAATCACTTATACAATTTTATACAATAATAAGTAAGATTAATTAATCAATTATTAACAGGTTTGAGTAAATTGGAGGCTCTCTTTTTAAGTAATAACACTCTCAACAGTACCATGTTATCATCTTTAAGCTGTCTTTCATCGTTAAAGGCCTTGGATCTATCTAACATTGGATTGAAAGGAACTTTTGATGTTCAAGGTAAGCATATTTTCTATTTTAATTTTTAAACAAAAATATCATATTTTTATTATTTGGTACCATCACATTTATTTCAATACTAATATAATTTTATATAATAGTAAGCAACATTAACCAATTAATTATTTGCAGGTTTGAGTAAGTTGGAGACTCTTGATTTAAGTTCTAACACTCTCAACCGTACCATCTTTTCTTCTTTAAGTGATCTTTCATCATTAAAAATCTTATACCTATTTGACATTGGATTGGAAGGAACTTTTGATGTTCAAGGTAAGTATGTTTCTCATTTTATTTTCTGGAACAAATTGAATATTTGATTAAAATGAGCCACGAAGGAATTGGATCTTCGTTTTTAACAGTGCAACTCTATTAATTTACTCTTTCAATGTCATTGTTTTAGACAAAAGTTTTTATATTTTATTGTCAAGTTTTAATTAACTCTGTTTAAATACTTTTCAGAATTAGATTTTTTGAGCAACTTAGAGGAGTTGGACCTAGGTGGGAATCCAATTGACAAATTTGTGGTTCCTAAAGGTAATGATAAGGACAGTAGACCATTTCACTTACATTTTCAAATTCGTTTAATAAAATTTTCGTTATGCTTCGAAGCCCCAAATGTATTTATAGAATCTAACTAATGACAGTTGAATTTGAGATATAGAAAGACCAAAAAAAAAACATAGAGTGGGACGTTATTTTATAAAATTATATTTTTAAAAGATATTTTATAAAATAAAATAAAAATAGTATTTAGTTGAGTGCCTTAAATTAATATACGTTAACACTAAAAAAAAAATATTCTAAATCATTGATTTTAGATATAATATTTTTAAAAATAAATTTTATTTTTGTTTAATTTTAAACAGATTACAGAGGTTTGAGGAAGTTGAATAGCTTGTATCTATTTGACATTGGGAATATTAGTGATGGAAGCACTTTGTTGTACTCTATGGAATCATTCCCATCCTTAAAGAAGCTTCATCTTGCATACAGTAATTTTAACAAAACAGTACCAATTCCAACAGGTAATTAATCAAGTTATATATAAAATAAATTAAATTATTTACACATATATTCAGCTAAAGAAGAAGTTGTTGATTTTGTAGTTGTTTTTGTTGTTTGAATTAATAGATTTGCAGAATTTCACCAACTTGGAAGACTTGACACTGTACGGTTCTTTTTTCCACATAAGCCTTCTACAAAGCCTTGCAGCTTTCAGTTCCCTTAAACGTTTGTCTATACAGTTTTGTAAAATCTATGGCATCTCAAAATTTCAAGGTTAATTTTACGGGATAAAACAAGTCATTTATTAGTAATTTTACTGAAATTGAGATTACAGATTTATTTATTTATTTGTTTATTTGTTCAATGTTTTCAGGTTTTCTTAGGATTAAAAATTTGGAATATTTGGATATGTCTTACACTACCATCAACAATAGCTTTTCTCAAATAAGTAACTTGGTGACTTCTTCGCTTAAAGTTTTAAATTTGTCGGAATGTGAACTCAAAGGCACGCTATCTAGTCAAGGTTAATCATTCTCTCTCCCTCTTTCTCTCTCTTAATGAACTAATTTTTTAAATTAAATATTTCTGAAAAAGTAATGAAATTAATTATGTGGTATATAATTTGTTAATAAATTTATTGAAAAGATTTATTTCTTATGAATTATAATTTGAAATAATATAGATGTTCAATCATTCATTAATATGTTTCTAAGACTTATGCTATTTGTGTTGGATTTCAGGCCTTTGTGAGTTGGTGCACCTGGAAGAGTTATTATTGAACTATAATGATCTACGGGGTAACCTGCCTTGGTGCTTGGCAAATATGACATCCCTTCGAGTATTAGATGTCTCTTACAATCAACTTACTGGAAACATCTCCTCATCTCCCCTCGTGCATCTGACATCCATCCAAGATCTCAAGCTTTCAAACAATCAATTCCAAATTCCAATATCACTTGGACCATTTTACAACCACTCAAACCTCACCATCTTCAATGGTCATAATAATGATCGAGTATTTGCAGAAACTGATGAGTCACAATATTCCATGCCACCAAAATTCCAGCTAACTTTTTTGGCATTACCTGGTCACGGAGATGGTGGTGCGTTCCCTAAGTTCCTTTACCATCAACATGAATTGGAATCTGTTGATCTCTCTCACAATAATTTGACTGGAGATTTTCCAAATTGGTTGTTAGAAAACAACCCAAAATTGGAACAACTTGTTTTGACCAACAACTCTCTTTTGGGACCTTTACGGATGCCAAGTAAGCCTCACGAGCACTTAAACACACTAGATATCTCTTGCAATTTCATCAGAGGTCACATTCCAGTAGAAATTAGAGAATTTCTACCAAGGTTAGAAGATTTAAACATCTCTGGAAATTTTGTTAACGGTAGCATTCCCTCCTCATTTGGTAATATGAATTCATTGCACAAATTAGACTTATCCAACAATCAACTTACTGGAAGAATACCTGAGCACTTGGCCATGAATTGCTTCTCATTACAATTTCTTGTGTTATCAAACAACAGTTTGCAGGGTCACATATTCACTAAAGGTTGTAACTTGATAAGCTTGGAGAAGTTACAACTAGATGGCAATCACTTCATCGGGGAGATCCCAGAATGTTTGACGAACAGCTCTTTGTTGGAGGGTTTATATATTAGTGACAACCATCTATTAGGTAGGATTCCAAGATGGTTGGGTAATCTTTCATGGTTAGAAGATATAATGATGCCAAATAATCATCTTGAAGGTTCAATTCCATCAGAGTTTTGCCAGCTTAATTCTCTTAAAGTTTTAGACCTTTCAAACAATAGTATCTTCGGGAGTTTACCATCTTGTTTCAGTCCCCCTTCTATCAAACAAATTCACTTATCTAGAAACAAGATAGAAGGAGAAATTAAAGATGTATTCCGTCATAGCTCTTCCATTGTGACATTAGATCTTAGCTACAACCGCTTAAATGGGAGTATTCCAAACTGGATTGACAAGCTCTCTTCATTAAATTACCTTATATTGTCCAACAACAATCTTGAAGGTGAAGTGTCAGTTCGATTGTGTCAGTTGCAGGTGGTAGATCTATCTCATAACAATCTTTCTGGTCGAATTCCAACTTGCATAGTCAACACTGCCCATCCTTCGCTTGCACCTGTGGCTCCAGCTCCACCTGGAACACCTCAATTGAGAAGTGAAGAAACTATACCATTCACAACGAAACATGAGTCGTATTATTATAAAGGTAGACCTCTGGACGGCATGTTTGGAATTGACCTTTCTTGCAATAAGCTGACGGGTGAGATTCCTCCTCAAATTGGACACCTTACAAACATCCGCGCATTGAATTTGTCTCACAACAACTTGACGGGATCAATCCCTGTGACGTTTGAAAATCTCAAGCAAATTGAAAGTTTGGACCTTTCCTACAACAACTTGTACGGAAAAATCCCTGCACAGCTTGTTAAGTTAAACGCATTGGCTGTTTTCAGTGTGGCATACAATAACTTATCAGGCAAGATCCCGGAGTTGACCGCACAATTTGCAACCTTTAATGAGAGTAGCTACGAGGGAAATCCATTTCTTTGTGGTGGGCCGCCATTGCGGCGAAGTTGCAATGCTCAAGCTGAATCACCACCATCAGAGTCAAAAGGTTCAACCAGCGACGAAGAAGGTAACAATTTGATTGATATGGATAGCTTCTACATCACATTTGCAGCATCTTATATAGTTGTAATCTTGGGGATTGCTACAATTTTATATGTAAATCCGTACTGGCGACGAAGATGGTTGTATCTGGTTGAGATATGGATGACCAGCTGCTACTATTTTGTTGTTGACCATCTGGTCCCTACTCGATTCTGGAAGTAAGTATAGTTACATTGTATTAAATGTATTTTGGTTCAAGAGTTTTTCTTTGAGCTTTTATAGCCAATAAAATTGTCTTGTTCCAGTTATTCAATAGTATTATGTTGTCTATAACAAGCTGTTTTGGCAACCTCCAACATTTTAATAAAATTTTAAAATGATAATAATAATATCATAAAATAATAACATCAATAATAATAATAATAAATAAAATTTTAATAAAAAGACTTAAAAATTATATCATAAAATAAATAAATTATAAATATATTACATATTTTTGTGAATATAATTTTTAATAAAAATATATTAAATTAATTTTTTTGTTATTAATTAATAATTATAGATATTATAAAATTTAAAGCGCCCTATTAACAAAATGACAACACTATCTTTTAGTATTATGTGACTATTAATATTGAGATTGGTTCGGGGTTAGCCGGCGAAGAAAGTTGGCGGGTCGGAGTTTTGGGATAATGGGTTGGATCCAGAGCTCAGTTTTGGGATCATTATAAGTTCTCATTATTTGGTTTTTGATTTTATTTGATTATTCCTGTGCATGCATTGTCAATGATGTTTATCCAATGCTGTATATCAGTTATTTCATGAAGGCCATATCGCTGGGTTCTGTGCTTTATGTGCCATCCAGAAACATGTTAGTCTTGCTCTACAAGCTCCTGGGAGAATATTAGCTCCAAAGGGTCTTGTCTTAAACTTGTGATGTATCCTTGCTTACTTTTTATGGGGGTCTTGCCATCAGTGCCCTTGAGGGAAGACCTGACGTTGAGGGAACATTGCATATTTCGATATTAGTTTTCAAATACCTACCATTCAGAAACATGATAGTCTTGCTCTTTGCGCCCTATTTTTTTGGTCTTTTCTTTCATAAAGAGTGCATTAATTGATAATTTGATAATTGTGTCATGTTCATCATTATACTTGTCCTCTTTCATACGAAGAGAAAAGAGAGGAAAGAGAGAAAAAGAAAAGAGATTCTTCTCCAACTGACACAAGCACACAACACAAGTATTAGAAACAATAGTTGTCCTCTTTCAGTTTTGTAAATGAGTTTCTTTGTCTGCTTTTGTAGGCGACTCTCGCTCGATATATCTATCTGTCTGGTAAGTTTTCTTATTTTGTTTGTTGGATACTTTTTTTTTGGTTATTTCTTGCAGTTGTTCATAATTAAATTCTCTATTAGAAAATGCACTGTAATGATGTTACAAATACTGTAATTACTATTGCAAGAATCAGTATGCCATGTTCATTGGTGTGTAACACTTTGGCGAAGCCAAATTCCCTGTCGATTTAATGCTTCAATTTGAAATTTCTTTCCTTCTCTTCTTTTTACTGTTTTCTCTCGATAATGAGTGAAAGAGGCATTAAAATTTCTCTTAACAGTGATTGAAAGTGAGGAAAAATGGAAAAGAAGAGAGGAAAAAACAAGAAGAGAAATGGAAAAATAAAGAAGGACAAAGTAGTTATTGGACAGTTATTCTGATGTTAGACATCCAGCTAAACAGAATCTAGGTGGTGTTAAATTTGTAATTATTACTACATCACGGTGTGGTTTTGTCAACATTGAGGCATACCTAAGGGGCAATGATGAAAATATCCTTTTATTTGTTGCTGTATGTGATGTTTTGACAGAAAATGTAGTATTTTTTGGTGCTGGATATTTGTTAATGTCCTATTGTCAAAGAGCATATCATGTTTTTCAATTTTTTATTTTGATGCTCAAATGCTGGGCAGAAGATTTTAGTTTCCACACAAGCGTTTATAAGAAAGCATGTCCTGGAAATTCAATTTCCATTGGAATCAAGGTCATTCTTGTATGATTTTCGACCAGATAAGCCATTGTGTCGTTATATATATATATTTGAATTTGGAATCCTTGACCCCTTATTAGGCATATCTCGAAACTTCTGAATTTCTAGACAAGAGGATGCACATGAGTACATGGTGAACTTGCTGGAATCAATGCATAAATGTTGCTTACTTTCAGGAGTGCCAAGTGAATCCCCAAGTGCTTATGAGAAGAGTTTGGTACACAAGATATTTGGTAGTTGTTTACGCAGTCAGGTAACTTGTTCTTTCTAGGTGGCGTACATATGACAATTTAGCTTCCAGAAACGGGGGGAAAAGCTTAAAAAATTCTGTGTGTTCGTGACTAGCAAATTTTTTGTATATTGCTGTGAAGCTGGGAGGAGTTCTAGAATATACTTTGAAAAGCAAGTGACTATCTATGTTGCTTGTGCAGGTTAAATGCATGCAATGCACTTACTGCTCTAACAAATTTGATCACTTTCTAGATTTCAGTCTTGAAATAGCTAAGGCAGACTCCATTCACAAAGCCCTTAATAATTTCACTGCTGCAGAGCTGCTGGATGTAGGGGAGAAGCAGTACCAGTGCCAACGCTGCAAGCAGAAAGTTAGGGCTCTCAAGCAGCTCACAGTTCACAAGGCACCTTATGTTCTAACTGTCCATCTAAAACGATTTCGTGCACATGATCCTGGACAGAAGATTGACAAGAAAGTTCAGTTGGGTTCTACATTAGACATGAAATCTTTTGTTAGTGGTTCCTATGTGAGTGAACTTTTTATTACTGTTGGCACATTTTGAGTTCATGTGTCTGTTTTGTGGTTTGTTGCTTCCATTCTTAAATGTTTATTCTGTCAAATTACATTTTTGAACGGTGTTTGGATTACTTTTTCAATAGTAGTTAATACTTTTCTGCTTTTAGGAAGGAGATTTGACATACACGCTTTATGGTGTTTTGGTTCATCGTGGTTGGAGCACCCATTCTGGCCACTATTATTGCTTTGTGCGTACATCCGGTGGCATTTAGCACTCTCTGGATGACAACCGGGTATTTGGAATTTCTTCCTCTTTCAATAGTAGTTAATTCTGGAATGCCGTTGGGAATGCTTATCTTTTTCAATTCTAGTTCCAGGAATGGTGGTAGGGGATTGTAACTCGGATTTTCCTTCCATTTTGATTGAACAAATGCCCCTTAACCCAGTTTGCAACCATTGGGGAAAAGAACAGAACTAATGGAAAGGTATTGAATTAAATGAAGATAATGCAATGTGTAAAAAAGTTTTTTTAATTAAAAGAAGCGACTTATTAATACATTACTAGTTATCTTGTTTTGCATAATTCTTACACTGTCCCCTCAAAAGGATAGGTCATGGTTAGAATAGATTTAGTGAGACTGTACCCATATAATTCTTTTGTGGTGTGGCTTTTTTCCTTCTTTCAATCTTCTAGTTAGTGAAATTGGGGATTGTTTACCAAAATTTCGTTCTACAGGTTGTCCAAGTTAATGTGCGGTCCGTTCTAGAGCAGAAGACTTACATGTTGTTTATGTTCGCGGTAGAAAAAATATTATCCCAAGAAAACCCATCGATTTTGTCCAGAAAGAAAATTTGAAAGCAAATGTCAATGGAAATAAAACATGTTCTGTTGTGAGCCAACAACCAAAGGGACACCAACACAGTTGTCCAACTGAGAACGGAGTACATGGCGCTGACTCTGATGCAGCTGCGAGGCAAAAGGAAAACATAAATGGCTGGCTGTCAAATGAGATTCATTTGAAGGGAACATCCATTCAGCCAGGCCAGGCAATAGCACAATGCTCAGTGCCCAAAAAAGAAGCTTTGTTAGAACCATATTCAATAGCACCATTACTCAAGAATCCATCAGAAGGCTTCGCTCCAAACCCAGTTCAAGGAAAACGCTTGGAACCATCAGTTAAATCTGTGAACAGCAATGTTGTCTGTCTTGAATCTAAGACCAACACTACTGCTACCGATGCTTCTGGAGTAAATAACCACAAAGAGAATGGGACTTCTAAGAATGATGCAGAAGTCCCGTTAACAACATTGCTGAACTGCAATGGGCCCCAAATCCCTGCCACTGATAAGCTTGTTGCAAGTGAGACTTCACAAGAGGTAATTGGATGTTTCATTTGCTGCATGGACCGTACCATCACAAGACTTCACAAGAGCTTGTTACAAATGAGATTTCTGATAACCGTACCATCTTTTCTTCGCTTGGCCGGAATTCAAACAATATTTCTAATCTGTGAGTCCACTAATGCATCCAGATTAATTTTGTTTCAAATGGTGGGGCATCAAGTATTACTCCTCGAGAGTCCAATGACAAAAAACTGAAAAGAGTATTTTAAAGGTCTCTTCGTCTGGGGATTCTAGCGATAAAGCATCAGAGAAAACTTGCCTCTTAAAATCACCAAACGTGCCAAGTTCTGAAAACATTCAGGTGGTGTTTATACATTTCTATTTCCCGGGTATCTTTGTAGAAAATGCGTTTGGGACTGAGTTGTTTTTATTTCTTTTCCAGGCTGGAGCTAATTCTGATAATAGTATTGATCGTAATTTGTCGAATGAGAAGGCTGGTGATAATCTTCAAGGACCAGGGCCTGAATTGGTAAAACTATCGACCTCCTCAGTGATAATAGTGAATCTTTACTTGTTAAGCCTTGTGATGGCGGATGCCAAAGGAAATTGAAGAAGAAGGTTTCGAAGCGTCGGATTAGAAACATGCCTATCAGCTTAAAATTTTTCGAGGCATCCTTGGGCCTGCACAAGAAGAAGCACAAAAAAGAAGAAGAAGCGAGAGCCGCATTTTAGACCCCAAGACTCTCAGCAGAGAACTCCTGTTAGACAAAAATTGTTCATCAGATGTTGGACCATCAAAGCATGAGAATACAAGTAAAACTTAAACAAGTTCGTGTCGTTCCAAGAGGAATAGAGGAAAGTTGTTAATGGCACTGCTGAAAAGAATGTCAAAATTTGCAATGGTGATTCCTTGTTGAGTGGTTTAGATGGAGAATTGAGGGAGAGAATACATCAGAATGGTTCTGTGCTGGCAACAAATGAAGAGTTACCAAAGCATTCTGATTATTTCTTGGAAGCAAATCAGTGGTATTCTGTAGAAACCGTTGCTTCAAAAGATAGCACAAACAAGGCTCTGCAGGAAGGGATGGATAAGCTTACCCAAGGTCTCGAGGAGACAACCAGTGAGCATGTCTTCTCCAGTTTCCAGTTGACTGTACGTATTGTTTGGAATAATAAACTCCCCTGCAGTTCTCTTTAAAAGTCTATCTACTTATTTTGACTTTGCTTCATGACTGTGTTTGTTGTAGGTGCACGGTGGGCATCCACAGAATGTGGAATCAAATGGTACTGGGAGTGTCAGCATCGGCTATGTTCTGGATGAGTGGTGAGCATTTAATGCCCATAAATTGTTGTCATATTTTTCTAAAGCGCAATTTTTACTGAGAAAAGTTGACAGTACACAGTAACTCTAATTGTCATTCTCGACAATATTCTAATCTGGTTTTTATTTTTCAAATTCTACAGGGACGAAGAATATAATCTTGGCAAGAGAAAGAAGCTAAGGCACTTTAAGCACAAATTTAACGAACCCAATCCTTTCCAAGAAATTGCATCCTAGAAGATGCAATTAAAGAAGGCAAAGATCAGCAATACCAGTTTCGGTGACCAACCATTTAGGATATGAAGATCAGTTCACTTCAAGACGACATAATTTTCACTGGTGAGACTTGCTATCTTACAGTATGTAGTGATTGTTTCTGTATTTAGCAAAAATGTAACCTGGGGAATCTTGGAAGAAATCCGAAATTTTAGAATTTTTCTTCTGTTTTCCTTGTGATATTTCTTTGTTGGTAGGCGAGAGAACCTGGGGATTAGCTATTTTTTTTTTTTTTTTGAAAGCTTCTTTCCCCCTTTTTCTTATGGGAACTGTATAAAGCAAAAAAAGAATTGGATCCGCATTTGCAAAAATGTAAACTATTTACCGTTCATTAGTGAGTTTACATTATGACTTATATGTAAGCTTATATGTAATATCCGCATTTCGCATGAATTTTTGATAGACTTTTCGCATGACCTTAGGTCTAAGCTTTAATCGTTTAAATGGGAGTATTCCAAACTGGATTGATAGACTTTCTCAATTAAACTACCTTGTATTTGTTCAATAATAATCTCGAAGGTGAAGTGCTAGCTCAGTTATGTCAGTCCGGTTGGTGGATCTATCTCGTAACAATTTTTCTGATCGATTTCCCACTTGTTTAGTTAACCATGCTAGTCCTCCGCTAGCAGCTGAGGCTTCATCTCCAACTGGACCTTCTATGAGAAGTGAAGAAACTACGCCGTTTACAACAAAACAGAAGTCCTATTATTAACTTAATTATTCAATTTTTTAGTGGTATGTGATTAATGACATAGCTTGTTTCATCAAAATTCTATTCTCAATAAGAAATTTTCAATGTGATGAAGAATATTTCCTGTAATTAATGGATAGTTGATTTCACTCCAAAACCTTGCCCTTTTGAACTTTTTTTCTTCTTGTTTTTCTTACGCAACACAAATTGATTAACTCACAATTCTGCCAAAACTTAGTAAAAATTTAACTTCAAATGATAGGGAAAAAAGATTGACCTTCTTTGTTCATATTTTTTATAACTCCAGGAAAAATTGACGGGTGGAGATTGATCGAAAAAAAATAAATATTAAGCACATAATAAATAATTTTTATTAAATAATACGGTCACAAGTATATAATCACGTCTTACATCAAATAAAATATGAGTTGATCTCAAATTTATAAGTAAGCAGTATCGTAAATTAGTTTTTTGAGTTAATGATAAATATTCTGGCGTGTTTAACGTATTGAAACTCTTAAGAAAGGAAAAAATTATAATAAAAATATTAAAAAATACATATTCAAACCCACGTTGAAGAGAGTGCACGTGTCTTTGTTGAACAAATTGATCAATGGATATATAAGAATTGAACTTGATTGGTTGCTGGAAAATATATAACACTAACAACTTGTAATTTGTAGCCGCTGGGGGGAAAATGAAATACGCGGGGAAGAGAATGCTTTTTCTCTTGAATTTGCATCTCCTTCTTATTCTATTTTTCTTCTGTTTTTCTGCTTCTTGTGCCTTTAACTTTCTGGTATTGAGTTGTTCCTGTTGGTGAGATATCAAAGCATTAACATCTTGAATGAAGGGTTCTTTTGCTGAACGGTTCTAATGAAGGAAGAGAATAGAGCCTCGACTGTGGATAAGTTTGAGAATTCACATCAGCAAAAAGCACAGAAATGGTGAGTGAAAAAGAGTGGAATCGATGTCGTAAACTGGAAATTCAATTCTGGAACACCAGTATATACGCTGCTTTCACAACTTCCTGTTCTGCAGAGGAGTGGGGTTGGAGAACATGGAGGAGGAGGCAGGAAAGCTAAACACTGTTATATAACCAAGTCTGACATGGCTCATAGGCTCGAGCCCTAATGAATTTTGTTGGGTCAGCTTGTTGTTGGCGTTTATAATTTTTTGAAAAAACATTTTTTAATTAAATTATATATAGAAGTTATGGATCTAGGTTTGGGCTCGTGATGGGCCTTTATCTTCTTCTCAAATTAGACCCATAACATGCTCAGATTGAGTCAGACTTTACTATTAAAAGGCTAAACTATATCGGACTTAAGCTAGCCCAACCCTTTGAACAGCTCTGCGTTTGAAGTTAAAAGCAATGTTCCATAAGCTTTCGAAACAAGGCTTGTCGTGACAACTTTTCAAACGAGTATACAAACTTCCAATAATATTAAAAATATAAATAGATATAATTTTTTATGCAACTTTGAATACAAATGTACATGCATACATATATATAAATATTATTTTATTTTTAAAAAAAATAAAAAAATATCACATTTTATGTTACTAGCGTGTGAATATGAACTATACGATATAGAACTTGAATTATTATAATTAAATAGATGTATTTTGAGTTATAAAATTTATTAGAATGCAATGTACATTTAAAATAAAAAATATATATATTTAATTATCAAACTGACCTACTCGGATTAGAAAAAGAGGTCGTATTTGATTTTATTTTCATAAATAAATTAAATATGAGATAATATTTCGTTTTTAATCCTGATCCATTATTTATTTGGTATATTATTTGGTCCGGAAATTCGACATAATTTTTATTCAAAAATATCATGTAAATTGACTATTCATGAAAAAAAGAAATGAGATCACATTTAGTCTTATTATTATAAACAAATTGAAAAACGAGATTACATTTGAATTTGTTTACAAAAACGGGTGGAAGACCAAAATGCCAATACCCCACCTGTGCCATCCCCATTTGAGCTGTTGTAGAAGTATTTGGAAGGGCTTTGCGTAAACGGCAATTATACCGTGACGATGAAATTCTGGCTTGTACAATTACAGTGTTCACAAACATAATCACCAAGACAAAAGCTATCAAGAAGTTACATATTTCTACCGACTTTCAATCTTCCAAGAAAGAGAGGATTCAGACTTGTCAATAAAATCCCAAAAAGGCTGCGAACGTATTGCTTGGGATTGGTAATGCCAAATTTTTCTTGGGTTGAATAATTCAACCTTAACCTAAGACAATAGAGGATTTTCTTTGGTCTTATTCAACCTAAGAAAAATCTAGGGGGCTCGTCAGAAAAATAATAAAGCCAGAAGGTGTCTAATTAGACTAGAGTGTTCAATCACTTCTCTTTGCTGTCATGTCATCCCCTGTCCGCAGACTGTGATGTCATCTCTCTCTCTCTCTCTCTCTCTCTCTCCCTCTATACATATAGATATTTATATATATATATATATATATATATATATATACGTATGTACGTATGCATGTATGTTTTTACAGAAGCAAACAAAAATGAAAAGCAATGGTGCATCCAACTATAGACCTTTGCAGATGGGGTGAAAATTCCAATCAAAGAGTCCTTTCTCTGGCCTGGAAAAGTCAACATTACTGTTAGGCAGTTTCATCCAAAATTCCATAATTTTGAAAAACATCTTTTCTTCTACTTTTGAAAAAGAGTATCGTTTTCCCACGAAATCTGGATAAAGCCAGTTGATATATTATCGGTAGTTTTGCCCGTCTTGCTAGCAGCACTCCCAGATCGCTAATAGAATTTACTTAGATCAGCAGTCAACCCATCACAACCCTTAAGAGGAAATCAACTTGTAAAAATGTTTGCAGTCCATAGACATACATGGGAAATAAGCAACAAAAAGTAGGTGAGAAAATCAAAGATAAGCTCTGACAGGCAACAGCGCAACACAGGGGAAAAGGAATATAATTTTCTCACGAAATCTTAATAAAGCCAGTGGAGATATTGTTATTAGATTTCCCATTTTTCTGAAAGTGCTTCACATGTTCTGCTAATAATGCTTTGAGCTTCCTTCCTTCTTTCCATGGCTAGCAAAATCGTAACCCTCTTTCTCCTTCTCCTTTCTCTCCCTCTCAATTTGCAGTGCACAAACGCACCAGCTTGGATCAGAGGAGGCTACTGGGATGCTGTCAGTGAACTCCCAATTTCTGAAATAAGTTCTGCTTTTTTCACCCACCTTACGTGTGCTTTTGCTCGAATAAATTCCTCCACTTACAGTATCTTAATTAACTCTGCCTATGAACAATCTTTCTCCAATTTCACCAACACTGTGAAACGCGAGAACCCATCAGTTGCAACACTTTTATCTATCTGGGGTGGTAAACAAGACTCTGCAATTTTTTCTTCAATGATAAATCAATCTTCTAACAGAAAGTCTTTCATCAAATCTTCCATAGAAACAGCTCGTCTTTACGGCTTTCAAGGCTTAGATCTCTGTGGTGTACTACCAGGCGGAAGCACTAACATGACCAATTTAGGAACACTATTTGATGAGTGGAGAAATGAGGTAACTTCTGAGGCAAGAAACTCTGGTAAATCTCAGCTGCTTTTGGTAATGACAAGCCATCACTTGCCAGCTCTGGAATCAGTGAGTTATCCTTTAGATTCTATGCAGAAAAACTTGGATTGGATATATGTTGTAGCTTATGACTACTATCTACCTACAAGAGACAATTTTACAGGAGCTCATGCTGCTTTATATGGCTCTTCAAATAGGTTTAATACCAACCATAGCATAAGAGAATGGTTAAACAGGGGATTTCAAGGTAACAAACTTGTTTTGGGACTGCCTTCTCATGGTTATGTATGGAAACTTGTTAATCCCAATGAAAACGAAGTTGGTGCCCCAGCTTCGGGACCGGATATCACGTTAGATGGCTCCATGGGCTACAAATTCATCAAAGCATACATCCGAGATTACGGCTATGGAGCTGCCTCAGTGTACAATGATACTTATGTAGTTAACTTCTTCAGTTCTCGCACAACTTGGATCAATTTTGATGGTGTTGAGGCTATTAGAACTAAAGTTTCTTTCGCCAAAGAGAAAGGACTACTTGGTTACAATGTGTTTCAGCTAGCCAATGATGACAATTGGGAGCTTTCTTCAGCCGGTATGCAAGTGGGAAATTTATTTGTAAATTTTCTGAGACTTTCTGATTAACTAACATGCAATTTTCACAGCTCAAGCTGAAGAAATGAAAAAGAACAAGCCGCAGTTATATGTAATTATTCCAGTCACCGGTATTTTGCTTCTGGGAATCATAATATGTTTCTTGCAAAGGATACTACTCAAGAGAAGAGGTCATATCTAATTATTAATACTATAATCAATATGAAATAAAGGAAGGGGCACCATTTTGGGCTAATTTTTGTTTTTTTTTTTTAATTTACTTATTTATTTATTTTTGGACTTCAGGTCTTGCGGCTACCGCAAGAAAAACAATATCTAAGCTGAAAAACAAATTATCAACTTCTGAG
Organism: Swietenia macrophylla; assembly: GCA_032401905.1. Taxonomy (NCBI): domain Eukaryota; kingdom Viridiplantae; phylum Streptophyta; class Magnoliopsida; order Sapindales; family Meliaceae; genus Swietenia; species Swietenia macrophylla. The sequence goes on along the minus strand of CP135561.1, from coordinate 9,467,097 downwards.
AACATCAACAGCAATGCTAACAATCTGCAAGTATTCAGTTTTACAACCATCAAAGCGGCTACAAATGACTTTTCAATTGAAAATAAGCTGGGGGAGGGCGGATATGGACCTGTCTATAAGGTAATACAGGCAAGATTCTCGGTTTGATTACTGGTTGTTTAAGGCTTAGAATTCTTGGGTTAATTCCGCACAACAAATACCTGACAAATTTTCTCAATCAGGACATGGTGGGTAAGTTGATTTTTTTTCCCTTATATTGTGGGAAATTAGCCTCTGCCAATTAACAGACCTTTTGCATGTGGCAAGTTAAAAAATATCTGTTATAATCAGCTATCATTTGCATTTTATTTGAATTACATGAATTTTGGCCTTTGCCAGGGGATTCTACCAAGGGAGCACGAAATAGCAGTGAAGAGACTTTCAAGAACTTCCCATCAAGGACTCGAAGAGTTTGAAAATGAAGTTAAGCTTACTGCAAGGCTTCAACATGTAAATCTATTACCAGTTTTGGGAATTTGCACGGAGAGTGAAGAAAAGATGCTGATTTACGAGTACATGCCAAACAAAAGCTTGGATTTCTACATCTTCGGTAAGCAGACTCTATGGTTCCGAGTGAGTATGATCATGTATTCTGCACTGGTAGATCCAATTAAGCAATCAGACTTGTGAAAACTTGAGCTGTATGCAATTTTTCCTTTCTAGCTTTTTACCAAAGTAATTGTTCATGAGTCCGATTTTATGCAGATCCGCTCAGGCGTTATATATTAGATTGGCAAAAACGTGTTCAGATCATCGAAGGGGTTACTCAAGGTCTTCTATATCTCCAAGAATACTCAAATTTTACCATAGTTCACAGAGATTTAAAGGCTAGCAATATTCTATTGGACAACGAGATGAATCCCAAGATATCAGATTTTGGAATGGCGAGAGCTTTCAGAAAAGATGAAAGTGAAGCCAACACTGGCCGGATAGTTGGAACATAGTAATACATTGCATGCATTTACATTTGACATGACGATATTATATCTTTTTTGTGTTGAATAGTTGACAATATTTTCTGTCAATATGAATTGCAGTGGTTATGTTCCCCCTGAATACGTCCGGAAAGGCGTATACTCCATGAAGTATGATGTTTACAGTTACGGAGTGCTTCTTCTACAAATCATAGGTGGCAAGAGAACTTCATGCTTTTATGGCCCCTACGAGAATTTGAACGTGTTAGAATATGTAAGTTACCTTTTCTGTTTAGAACGTGAATTACTTTCAAATGCAATCTGGGTAATATTTTAAAGTCATTTTCAGGCATATCAGTTGTGGAAAAACGGCGAAGGAATGGAGTTTTTTGATTCATCCCTGAACGATTCGTCTTCGCCTTGGAAACTAATGAGATGCATGAAAGTAGCTTTACTTTGTGTACAAGAAGATCCTGCAGATAGACCAACCATGCTGGAAATTCTGACCATGCTCAAAAACGAAAGTGCTGCCTTGGAAACTCCTAAGAAGCCCGCATTTTCAGTCAAAAGAGACGAAGATGAGGAAAGTGAGTGCATGCGGAAGATAAAAATATGTTCTGTCAATGATGATACAATTACACAGCTGGTACCGCGGTAACTGCATACACTTCCATGACAAAAAAAGTAAAGAAGATATCGAAATATTTGCATTTCCGCAATTCAGAACATGATCAGTTATTGTGGTCATTGTTTATGCTCTCCATATATCTGATCATATTCAAGCTATACAGAGGAGAAACATAGATGGGACAGCATTGACTAGCAGGCATGCAGCCGCATGGAAGAGGCAAGATTTTTCTTTTATTATTATAATTGTTATTAGCATTGATTTCATTCTTCTTTTTCAAGAAGTTTAACTTTTGTACCAGGGTATTAGCCATGTATATAATAAGGGTTATTATACTTCGCAGTGGACCATTGACAGAGCATTTACAGTTAATGAGAATGGTAAATGAGTATTATATAATAAAAACAATGAAGCTAAAGGCCCATTTTGTATGCTATTATTAGCAGTGGACCATTGACTTGCAGGCAGCAGCCATGAGGAAAAGGCAAGACTTTTTTATTAATTTCAGTTCCTTTCAACAGATATCAGGTTAACAGTTTTTCCTACCATTAACGCAGGCCGCCAATAATTAATATCTTTAAGCTCAATAATTATTTAAATGAAACTTGAATTCCCAAGTTCTATCATTCTTAATCTAATAATTAAGCACCGCAGTTAATTAAAGTCCAGAAATGTTTAAACTTCCATGAACAATGCTTAGTTATATTTCAAACCTTGAAGCCAGAAAGTCATATGTGATGATCGAATACGCAAGCAGATAAACCATTTATTTTATGTTTTCTGAACACACCAACACCTTGTCAAAAAATTTTATAGCAAGGAATTGTCTGTTTGAGGTATCGTGGATACATTCTCATGGCTATGGAGATGAAGTTGACCAAAAGGATGATCATGAAACCATTTCTTTACGATAAAAAAGAAAAATTAAAGATTGTTACGAAAATGTTGAAAAGTTATATATAGTCATATGAATTATGTAACCTTACTCTAGCAACAGAGACTTCTATAACATATATTTTGTGTATTTTATATTTATTAAAGTAAAATTTAAAATAATTAAGATCAATTTAAAATATAAAATATAAAAATTTAAAATATAAATATAAAATTTAATACTATAATAATTAGAAGTATTTTATCTTTGATGAATGACAGTCAAACTCTGTTATGAGGTGTCGATTTTTACTAAGTGAAATGCAGCATTGACTTTTCTTCCTTTTCTGTTCAAATGAAGCTATGATTTCTTCCTTTTCTGTTCAAATGAAGCTATGATTACATGTCGACATCGATTATTTCCCACGGTATGGTTCTTTCCTCGGCCTTTGTCAATATATTTTTTTTCTGGTGGATTCTGTGGCAAATAATAGTTATCACATGTGGAAGTATATATGAAAGACACGAATTGTGTGTCATAGCGTACCTCTTGACGTACCTATTACATGGTATCAACAACCTTTCATTCATGGAAATCAGAAGTAATTTCATCTTCCTCCTCTTCTTCACCTTCCTTTCTTCTTTTCAACTGCAATTTTCAGCAGCACAAGCCTGGATCAAAGCTGGCTATTGGTTAGCCGGCAGTGAATTTCTGATATCTGATATAAATTCTGCCTTGTTTACTCACCTTTTATGTGCTTTTGCAGAGGTTGATTCTTCAACCTACCAGCTTTCTATCCCCTCTGCCGATCAGAAATACTTCTTAAACTTCACCAACACCAACAGGCAAAAAAACCCATCTGTTAAATCTCTTCTGTCAGTCTGGAATGGACAGAATTCAACAGGTCAATCGATTTTGGGGAATAAAAATATCTACCCTTCAGTCTTATCTTCAATGGTAGGTAATTCTTCTCACAGGAAGTCTTTTATTGAATCTTCGATAAGAACTGCCAGGAGTTATGGATTTCATGGCATAGACTTGTTTTGGCTGTGGCCAAACGGCACAGACTGGAATAATTTGGGAATATTTTTGGATGAATGGAAATCTGCTGTTACTTCTGACCGTAGAAACTCAAGTGATCAGCCAGAATTGACGTTGTCAATGGCGGTTCGTTATTCGCCAACTCGTGAAACTGTGAATTATCCTATTGATTCAATGAAGAAGAACTTGAATTGGGCACATTTAGTTGCATATGACTACCACATGCCTTCCAGGGAAAATGTTACTGGGCTCCATGCTGCTTTGTACGATCCTTCAAGCAATATCAGCACTGATTTCGGCATAAGAGAATGGTTAAAGTTAGGCTTTCCAGCTAACAAAGTGGTTCTGGGTTTGCCTTTTCATGGCTACGCATGGACCTTGGTGAACCCAAATGACAATGCTGTTGGCGCCCCGGCTTCCGGGCCTGGTGTCACCATTGATGGCTCCATGGGCTACAAATTCATCAGAGCATTTATTCAGAATTATGGTTATGGAGCTGCTACTGTGTACAATGCTACTTATGCAGTGAATTTGTTCACCAGTGGAACTACTTGGATCAATTTCGATGGCGTGGAAACCATTAGAGCAAAGATTTCTTATGCCAAGGAGAAAAATTTACTCGGTTACAAGGCTTTTCAACTCTCTAATGATGACAATTGGGCACTTTCTCGAGCAGCAGGTTTGTAATTATACAGGCTGAAGAAAACAATATATGAAATTTTTTTGCAGAACTATTTGTTGAACTGTCTGTAAATTTTGACAGCTCAAGCAGAAGAAAATAATCATGAAGACAAGCAGAGGCTACTGTTAGCAATTTTGCTTCCGACTGCTTTTGTTTTCATTCTTATAGTCTTCCTGATATGCTATTTTCAAAAAGCAGCAATCAAGTCGAAAGGTAACAAATTTTTCAAGCTTGCAATTACTACTTACACTGAAATAAAGTAAGTGATGTTTGGTTTCTTACTGATTTTTGTTCCCATTTTGGTTTCAGGGATTATATTTTGGGGGAAAAGAAGCTCGTCTGTTCCAGAAGCTAGTACATTAGCTTCTGGAAATTTTGGCAGTGATGCTCCTAGTCTGCAAGTTTTCAGTTTTGTAGAAATCAAAGCAGCTACAAGCAACTTTTCCGGCGCAAACAAGCTTGGGGAGGGTGGATTTGGTCCTGTTTATAAGGTAAATGTCCTGTATTTTATATAATCATATGGTTGAGTCTTTGGTGTTTCGAAATAAGTGTAAACAGAAGTTCTTCCATCAATTGCTATGCGAGGTGAAAGCAGAATGAGATTTTGTATGTGTTTGTCTTTGCATATTAATGTTTAAGAATTTTTTTTGTCAGTCACAAAATCTCGAGTATTTGTGGAAGCCAATTCTGAACTGGTTTCCATATTTTTGGTAGGGTAAATTACCTAGGGGACAAGAAATTGCAGTGAAGAGACTTTCAGCAACATCTACTCAAGGATTTGAGGAGTTCAAAAATGAGGTTTCTCTTACAGCGAGACTTCAACATGTAAATCTGCTGAGAGTTTTGGGTTATTGCACCGAGGGTGATGAAAAAATGTTGATTTATGAGTTCATGCCCAACAAAAGCTTGGATCTGTATCTCTTTGGTCAGTACATCTTTATATACTTAATTTTGATTCTGCATTCCACATGTCAGGATTTGTCATAACTTCAATACTAATATCAAGCTCTTACCTAATAACTTAAACTTTTGCAGATCCGATTAGACGACATGTTTTGGATTGGCAAAAGCGAATGAACATCATTGAAGGGGTTACTCAAGGACTTCTATATCTTCAAGAATACTCGAATTTCTCAATCATTCACAGAGATTTGAAAGCTAGCAACATTTTATTAGACAATGAGATGAACCCCAAGATTTCAGATTTTGGAATGGCTAGACTCTTCAGAAAAGATGTATATGAAGCAAACACAGATAGAATTGTTGGAACGTAGTAAGCAATAATAAAATTCAGTTTCTCATATCTGTTTTCATTTTTCAAGTACTAAGAAATTCTTATTAATTTATGCATTTTGCAGCGGCTATGTTCCTCCTGAATATGTAAGAAAGGGCATATACTCCATGAAATATGATGTTTACAGCTTTGGAGTTCTGCTTCTGCAGGTCATCAGTGGGAAGAGGAATGCATCTTACTATGGCACAAATGAAAGTTTGAGCCTTCTTGAATATGTAAGTCATTTTATTGAAACCTTTCTTTCATTTTTGGGTTTAAGAAAATCTTGTATGAAGCTTTTCATAGCTAAATTATCACAAGATTTTATAAGGAACCCAATACCATACCTCAAAAGCAGTCAGTTCTTGTATATGACTTAGTAATATATGAGAGTAGGTTCAACCAGAGGTTTTAAAGGGGTTTGGTTCATCTTTCATATAATCCCGACTAGCAAGTGTTAGCCGGTTTATGCTTAGTTACCAGTGTGACATCTTTAAATTCAAATCTCTTGAAATGGTGCAAGAGATCTTGAGAACGATGATGAATAAGATTCATTAACTTATATGCAGGCATATGAGCAATGGAAAGACAACAAAGGCAAGGAATTCATTGATGAATCATTGGATGATTCATCCTCACCATGCAAAATCTTAAACTGTATGCAAATAGCATTGCTGTGTGTGCAAGAAAATCCAGTGGACAGACCAACAATGTTAGAAGTTTTCTCCATGCTCAGAAATGAATCAATGGCAAATATTTCTGCTCCAAAAAGACCCGCATTTTCAGTCAAGGAAGACTATCAAAATATCGGAAGTAGCTCCACTTACAGGCCTGAAATTTACTCATTCAATGATCCAGACATTTCGCTGTTGGAACCCCGATGAGATTCCAGGATTACTGTAATGTTTATAGCTTAGTTTTCTTTTTTTTGTTCCACTTTTTTCTGATTATTAAGCGAAGCAAGTATTATTATTTCATTTTTCAGTGATTAATTGTAAAGTATTTCAACATGATCATATACATACAAGTGGGAATAGCTTCTGATTTTCCACATGTCACTTCACTTTCCGCAAGTGTTCCCCATAAGCATACAACAATGAAAGACAAATGCATAATCTACAGATTAGAAGTTAGAATGTAAATTAATTAAAAATACATGTAATAATTAACTCATAATATTGTTTATTCCATCATTGAAAATTCATTTTCTTTGTACCCATCTAACTTGTTTATTCCCTCATGTTTCATGGGATTGATGTTACTTCGAAAATTTCATGTCTTATATCATGATTTTTTTTGGAAATTATTTGCTTCATTTTATTAAATATACAGAATTAAAGTATATGTTAAGATCACAATTGGCTACCAAATCCCAACAAAATTACTATTTAAATATGTAATTAATTATCAATAAACTTAAAAGACAATGAGAATGGACAAATTTCACTGTAATATTCTAAAATAAAATCACTGTTTGAATGGGTCAGCTGAAGCTGCTTTCTAGATAAGTTAAAAGCACTTACCTACTAATCGGCTTATACCAGTCGGGCCGTATGCAGAAAACATATTATTAGTTGCAACTTAAGTGCTTTTCGAAAAGCACAAACATCCAAAGCTATGGATTAAAAAAATATTAAAAATAAAATAAAAATTAATTTCCCACTTTGAATCATAGCTTGATGGGTTATATATATATAAATAATTAAGCAAGCTTTTTCATTATCTGTGGAACTTAATTTCTTCCCAAGAGAAATGGCATTGCTCAACTATGTTTCTTTACTTTCCATACTTGTTTGCATGACAACCGTCGCCGGCGACCATGTTACGGCGTCACTTCCTGCCGTCAAAGCCGGTTACTGGCCGTCATGGGATGATAGTTTCCCTCCATCAGCCATAGACACAAAATTGTTTACACATGTTTACTATGCATTTCTCAATCCAAATAATGTTACTTACAAATTCGACATCACGAACTCTACGGCTATTCTCCTCTCCAAATTCACCACCACCCTCCGTCATAAAAACCCGCCGGTGAAGACGCTGTTCTCCATCGGCGGCGGCGGCGCTGATGCTTCAGTCTTTGCTCGCATGGTTTCGCAAGCTGAGTCACGGAAAGCTTTCATAATATCTTCTCTAGAGGTGGCGCGTAAATTTGGGTTTGATGGGCTGGACTTTGATTGGGAGTATCCTGAAAGTCGAAAAGAGATGCAAGATTTGGGCGACTTGTTGAACGAATGGCGGCTCGCGATCGATGTCGAAGCAAAAGCCACGGCTCGACCTCCTCTATTGTTCACTGCCGCCGTGTATTTCTCCGTCGACTTTTTCACGTCCGACGTGTACCGAAAATATCCGGTTGATTCGATAAACAGAAATTTGGATTGGATCAACGCAATGTGTTTCGATTATCATGGGTTTTGGGATAACACGACGACCGGTGCCCATGCCGCATTGTACGACTCCAAGAGTAATTTGAGTACAAGCTACGGGCTCAAGTCATGGCTTCGGGCCGGAGTGCCGAGAAGCAAATTGGTCATGGGCTTGCCACTCTATGGGAGGTCATGGAAACTCAAGGACCCGAATGTGAACGGAATCCGATCCCCGGCCATCGGCGTGGGTCCGGGAGACAAGGGTTTTTTGCAATTTGTCGAGGTGGAGGAATTTAATAGGGTGAACGGTGCCACCGTGGTGCACGACGTGGAAAGTGTATCCGCGTATTCTTTTGCAGGCTCAACATGGATCGGATATGATGATGCCATTTCAACCACAGTAAAAATTGGGTTTGCTCAGGCCCTTGGCCTTCGAGGGTATTTCTTCTGGGCCCTCAGCTACGATAGTGAATGGAAAATCTCCACCCAAGGTAATCTATGACACTTTTCATGGAAGGACTAAATATTTGTACTGATTGTAGTGGTTAATTTGGGGCAAAAGAGACCATAAATGAACTAATATATTGTCATATTTGATTGTATTTGCAGCTTCCAGGGCATGGATTCTCAATGATTGAGATGGGAACTTCTTTTGCATATAGAAGGAGGACTTTGTTGCTGAGCTTGGGAGACTTGTTATGTCTAATTTTTCTTAAATGCATTTTGTATTAGAATTATGTCATTTAATTGTAATTTCTATATTATGTGAAGCTTTTAAACAATCTTTTCTGAAAAGAAAAAATTGTATAAATCTTTGGTGCAGGCTTTTCTTTGATGCTAAATAAATGTGTTAAAAGACCTAATTAAAATTGTATATAAGTATATTGGACTGTTTTTAAATATTTTTTCTGAAATTTGATAAGATAATACTGATGTGTAAGATTTTATAAAACTGTAACTAAAATAATAAAATAATTAAAATATTTTTATCTATAATTTTAAATATTAGTAATATTTTTTCTGAAATTTTAAAAACCAACACATATCTCTCTTAAAATTTTGAAAATTAGGAAAAAATACTCTTAAAAGTTATTTTTTATATTTTGATATTTAATTTGATTTAATAAATATACATAAATTATGTACTAATTTTAATAAAATAATACTATAAATTATTTATTTGTGTTGAATTATAAATATTTAATTTAATAAACATATATAAAATTAAATGATATAAATATATACAAATAAATATTATAAATTACTTGTTTTTGTAGAAGTATTGTAATTCTTATAAATATTTTTATGATTATTAAAATTAGTTAAATAAAAAATTTTT